>LGSN01000073.1:0-82621 GCA_001314375.1 Phytophthora podocarpi
ACTTAACCTCTGTATAAACTCCGCTTAAGTACTGTCGGCACCTTCATGATATTCTACCATGTGCTAAAAGTGCACTAACGTTTAGGAAGCACACATGCTCTGATGCGTCATCATTGATTAGAGGCTCTTAACGGCAAGCATCGATGCTGACACATATGTGTCAGAGGCTGTAAACGACGGCATGAATTATGACGCATTAGAGCGCGTGTGCCAGAGGCTCTAAAGGACGGCATCAATGATGACGCAATAGAGCACGTGTGCCAGGATGAAATAGGAAAACCACACAGCCAAACCGTAGGAAACAAACACACTACAGTATGTGGCAGAAACACACATACAGGCGACGGGGCGCATTCACTGATGACGGTTGCTTTTAACCCTAATCTCAACCTCCTCAAGCAGCAATCATATTTTTCAAAAGGCAACCCCTCTCTAGCATGCAAGAGAGATTCGGCTGTAGTTCGGCGACGGCGGCTCAATTAGAGATTGCCGTAGACAATTAAGGTGCGTGCAAGGTATGGGAACGGGGTGTAGCTGTTGCTGGTGGTGGAGAAGTGGTGGACACGCGGCCATAATTCGAGTTCAGCGGCTCGGACGAAGTTCGCCGTAGGCAATAAAGGCGTGTGCAAGATTTGGAAGGTGATGCAGGTGCTGCAGGTTGATAGAAGAGAGCTATCTATGGCGCTATTTGGCAAAAAATGTGAATGTTGTTAACATTGTAAGAGCAGGGCGGATGTGTGGGTATTGAGAAAGATTACCGTAGGTTAATTAAGTTGTGTGTGCGGTGTACGAAAGAAATGCAACTGCCACTGGCGACGGTGGGGCATTAACTGTGGTGCAATCCTTTAATATCGATTTTTATTTCTAATATATTAGTAATAATACCACCTATTTATTTATTATTCATGATGTTAACGTTCGTCTCTATTAATAGACAATGCCTGACGCATCCTAGCAGCATGCGTGCATGCACACGAACGACGGGGTGATGCACGAGGCAACAAGGGCGAGGAGATCACTTTGATTAAATGCTCCAATTGATTAAGTCTAATAAATGTGTTGGGCATTGTTCGTGTGCTTGTTAATTAATATTCAGAGTAAATTATTGCTAAAGAAGAGTTGCGGGGATACGTAAATGTTGGTGCTGCCTTAGTAGAGGTGATACCAATCCATTGATGTAAATAAGTGTAGTAAATAAGTAGATTGCATGCATTGGACAAGGATAACGGATTGCAACTGTGAAAATAAATTTTGTATTACTAGAAGTAGCTAAATGGACGCGATATCACGTAGTATCAATTTTTTTTATCAATTTTTTTTTTATCAATTGCTTTTACTGATATAGGTTTGATTTACCTGGTGTTACTGTGCAGTACAAGTCGTGCTGAATTCGAGCGATTGCAGCATGGTAAGGATAACGAAGTATCTACGGGTTTGATAAAACGTTGGGACGCAAGACCAACACGAAAGGGTTTGTAACGAGTTAGTTATATTGCCCGAATCGTTGGGCAAATCGTATTGCTCAGAGTGCTGTACTGCGCGTCCGCTTGGTCGCTGACTTGCAACTTCAACTGTCTGATGGCCGCCGGAGATCCAGTTGGTCCCGCGCCGGAACGCCACTGATGTGCACGCTCCTACTTTATTTACTCAACTCACTCGACTTCCTGTAGATACGACTAATAGTCCGTCAGCCTCAATGTTAACCGCCACTAAATCGTCCTACCGCTTACCCACACTGTTCGTGCTCACCCTACAACTAGCGGTCGCTTGATGCTCGCTTGACGTGCTGGCGCGACACCTCAGACTGCGAACCTCTACGTCCACTGGCTGCGGTTGCCACCTCCTACACGACGTGCTGCCCGAGCACAGCTGCTTGTCTGACTCGCCCGACCAGTTGTTGGTCTTCTCAACCAACCGCTGGAGCTGTGCTCCGATCTCAACTATCTGCTGGAGCTCACGCCCTGACCTCAAGTGCGCTCGACGCCGCAAATTCCCAAGTGACTGGTCACTCACGTCGTCGGAGCTCACTTCTCCGAGCTTCGCCGCTCCACGGTCCGTGGGTGCATCAAGGTGCACCATCATCCTTGTTCGTGGCTTTGCAGCCGCTCACTCCGCCCCTTGCGAACTCTCTGCGAAGATCGCGTTCACCCAGCCGTCGCCTGCAGCTGCTTGACAGGTGCCACTGTCCGCTGGCGTGCCCACCGACCGTCTGCCATCGATGTCCACTGCACGCTGGCCCGACCGCATCACTGACCTGTTACAGGTTAATACTCTGTAAGGTTCCCGTGTACCCATACATGTTGTATCTCAACAACACATTTACAACTGTTGTTCCTATTAATAACTGAAGGCTGTTTTTTACAGCAGTCAGTGGCACCTAATTTTCCGTTGTATCTGCGTAGATGCTAAGCTTAGATTTTTTTTTTGATATCATACTTCGAAGTAGATAACTACGTTCAATTATTAAAATAAAATCACCGCCGAACGCTCACTGACTGATCTCGCCTTGCATCCTCCTCCTGTTATTCTAAGACGCACGCTGTTAGCTTATGTCAGATTTCGTCCACATGCAGTTTCGTAACTACCGAGGAGATCTTCACGTAGAGCAACGAGAAGGAAAACGAAACTCTTTTTTTTCGAGCGCCGCAAGTAGCATAGATCACTCATTCTTCGATTTAGCTGGTAGCTAACACGACTCCTGTCTCACGATCCAGCGACGCTTCACTGAACGCCCTTTCCAGACCGACTCCAATGACCAACAGCCCCGTTTTTGCCTTTTTCAAGCCTGGCTTGCTGGTTATGCTTACGGACGAGCGGAGCTGCCGGAGACAACAGAATCGACAGCAGTGGTAGACATGAATACCGGGCGTGGGAGCGCCATAGGCGATTCTCTGGTTCGCCGTCAAAGGTCGGAGCTGCTAATCCGAGCAGTCACGGAGGAAGAGGCGACTAGCGTAATTGGAACCTACGTTGGCAGCTGTGTCTGCATTTCACGTGCTTCCTTATCCCGAGCATTTTCATGGGATTATGGCGCCGTCGCAGGCTACAGCTGGGGCTCTGTCGCTCATTCGGGTGTGCTCCATATTTCGTTTGGTGAGGATGTCGAGCCGGTGGTATTCAAGGCACACGAGATTGGAGCCTTGGTGTACGGTCCTGACGCGTTAAGACCCTGTGCCAATCGAATGGTCTGTGATTTGATGCCAACTGAGATGCACGCAGTCCATGCGGCCGCCCTCAATCACTTCCAAAGCACTGGCTGTGGGGCGACAAGTCGATCAAAAAAGATTCTCGCAAAATTAAACGTTCCATTGGTGGACGCAAAAAGCGTAATCGCGCTGTTGGATATGTTGAAGGGGGAAGTTCTGCCCTGTTCCGATTAAATACGTGCTAGATTTCGCGTACTACAAGGAGGGAGGCCGAAGGGCTCCACAACGTGTGCCGCTCGGAGACGCCATTTTTGAGGGGGCTATGCAGGGATGGTACAACTTCTTTTATTCCGCCTTCTTTTATTGTTGTATTATTATAAAAGAAGAAACCCTCGAATGAGCCGAAATCATTATTTCTTAAAATTCTCCCACCGCGAACCTTTAATTTTAGACTTCACTGCCCATTCTCCAACGTGTCCGAGGCTGTTCCTTGCATTTCAACACTTTACGCAACCTCCTACAACCCTACAGAGAACAATGGACACCGAAGAAGAGCCCCCATCTCGAAGTGACCAAGACCACGCACCACCGGGTAGTGCAGTGGATTCAAGTGGGCCTCATCAAAGCAAGAAGCGTGGTTATCCTGTACACGACTGTTGGGAAAAACTTTCCAATACCGTCGATCCACAGAGCCGTTCCAAGCCAAATCATACTATCTGCAAGAACTGTAAAACTACTGTTCGCCACCATCACAAGGTCAAGTCCGTCATCGGCCACCTAACGACCTGCAGGCCATTTATTCAAGCGATGCTGAATCTAGCAGTCAAAGATCGTCCAGATTGGTACACTGCTGAGATGGCCGTAAAGCAGACTAGAAAGTTGGAAAAAAGAAGGCCAAAGTGCAACATACTCCCTGTTCTGAGACCCCACTTCAACTTCGGCCCACTCAATCTAGAACCCAAATTTCAACTCCAACCAGAATACCATCACCGGCACAAACATCCATTCGTCAGTTTGCGGTTCCAGTTTGACAGCGAACCAGAACAAGCGCGTTAAAAAAGCAGTGGCGATGCATTTCTACGTCACGGGTACGCCATTTCAAAGGGTCGAAGATCCATACCTCAAACAAGCGTTCGATTTGTGTCGAGATGGAGTCAAGCTACCAACTCGAAAGGAACTAAGTGACGATTTACTTAACTTGTGTTTTACGGATGTGAAACGCGAGGTTGATCAAGTTTTGCTGAAACCGAACCAGCCTGTGTGCGTCACTTCGGACAGTTGGTCCAATATCCATCGCGAGAGGATCGTAAACTACATGGGTGTGTCACCTGAACGTTCACTGTTTATTGAATCTGTTGCCACTGGATCCCAGCCGCACACGGCCGAGCGGCTTGCGGGAGATATAGCGCGCGTCATAAAGAGACTTGGGCCGAATGCGTGCGGGGCAGTCACGGACAATACTTCCGCGAATAAACTTGCTTGGTCGCTTCTTGAGCGTGAGTTTCCGACGATGTTTTTTCACGGATGTGCTGTCGTCCATATCCTATGGACGACTCGACCGAGGCTGCTTCGTCCCGAACCTGGGTCCCGTCACGATCCCCAGCTAGTTTATCTGAACCGGTACTTCTTTCAATGGCTGAGTTGAGTGACTGATGAGGGTGATGACGAGGGCATATCGCCAACACAGCCGCGGACATTTCAACCACCCCTTATTTCGGTCACAACGAACACTCGCAAGCGCACACGAGACGATCGCGAGGCTTTAACGGATGATATTGACTCGCCGGTCACCTTACGGGACACGTATGCAACGAACACTTCGATGGTTCGACAGATAGATCGTCTCATCTCACTGAACCAGAACTCGACAGAGAGGCCTGATCACGTGAGGGCCGGAGTTGCGACGACGGAAAGTCAAGCGTAATTTCGCCCTACAGCAATGCAGCGCCAGATTAATCGTGACTTGTAAACGGTACGTATGCTAGGATGGGCTACCAACTTCTTGCGGAAACCTTGCAGCTGCTTCTGCAATCATCTGACCTACTGCCACACCCGGCGGTTATCTGTGGATTTCTATGTTGTGATTTCGGCATGCGTGGTCTGAGTACCATGCATTTTGCGAGCTTGACAGACGCGGATCGTCGCCAACGAAGCTAATCGTGCGATATGTCAGACTTCTCCAGGAGTAAGAAGCTGCTACGGGCAGTTGCGGCAAAAAATTAGCTGCAATCACCAGGGCACTGTCAGGGCTAGCAACGGTGACAGAGTTGGTCTATCTTCCTTTCGTGTCGACGCTTGTGGAGAAGGCGCTCGAGTTTGTCTCTAAATTGGACCGATCAAAGTTGGATCGCAGCTTCAGTATCCCTGAACAAGATTGGAACCAATTCACTGGCTCGACGAGAGCTTCGAATCCGTGCGGCTACTGTTGGCTCAAGACAATTTCGAAGCTGCTCAAGCCGTTAACTTGACGTTCCAGGAAGGCGATGCGTCATTTATCCGCTTAATGCAAGTCGTTAATGATTGTCGGCTACTTCACGCTGAGCGCCAGCTGGCTGCACTTGAGAGGGGTCACCATAGACATTCAGGTCGGACAGTTGCGCGTCAAGGTGACAGCAAATGCAAAGGAAGAACGCTAAACGAGAAAGACCAGAAAGCTTGGAATCGCTGCTCCAGATGCTCCCGGTGTTGAATGGCAAGTCTCTCTGCATGAAGTACTTGTCCAAAATGGGGTGTCCTAGTCACCGTAACGGGTGGATCGCTAATGATAGTGGCCACGTTTGCCCGGCCTTCGGAGATTCGCGGCATCATTACTCAGTACTATGGAGGCTTCAAGCCAGAATTCGCAGAGAACCAGGTTAACCAAAGCCGCGCGTGACGGCCTACCCCTTTGTCCAGTGTCAACTTCCCCGATGCAGTAACGCCATCCGAATCGCCGATGTCAACACGCTTTGGGACGACTATGCATTCCATTATTGGACCCCCTTCCCGATAACAACGGTTTACGAAACGTTGCGGGGGTTCAGCGTGTCATCAGCGGTAGGGCTACGAGCTTTGCAGGAGACACAACACACAGCGGAATGATCAGGCGGTTATCAAGACGCTCAAATCTTTATAGTATGACTGCGAGTCCAGTCGAGGTTATGGGTGCAAACGATCGTATTTCGGGATTAGTGATCACTGGTGGTAGGGCCACGAGCTCGACTGGTAGACCGATACCCAGTGGCAGGGCCGCGAGCTCTGCTGGCATGTTTAAGTCCGGTGGTAGGCCACGAGCTCTGCTGAAACGCGACGCCCCGGCGGTACGGGCACCGACTTCGCATCGAACAGAGGCCCCGGTTTCGAATCTCCTAACACGACCGAGATAGCTGACAGCTATCGGGAGGCCACGGCTTCGACGAAAGAAACCTATTTTGGTGATACGAGTTCCATTAGAGCACGTAGGCCTACTTGGCGTACGTCCGGGCCCAGTGCGAGCACAACGGATAACACTGTATCCGCCCACAGCTCGAGCGCTCACCAGTCATCGGTGTGGCAGGTTCAACAGCGGCATGCGGGGTTTGGCAGCGTGTCGCAACGCAGATCGTTGCGACAACACGAAGCAGACATTCGTCGCACGGCAGTATCGCCGACACAAATCTACTGCGTCAGTCCGTCAGCGGCTTCTCAACCATCATCGCGAGGTTGAGACGCTAGAGGCGAGACTTGCTGATTTTGGATTATCAATATCCCACAATACACCTCGAGGACCAGAACAGCAGTGCCCTATCACGTACACGTTGAATCGGGAGAAGCAGCCGATTTATAGCGAGTTCATTCGACACTCTGGAATTTTGTTACCCGAGTTTGTTAGTCTTCTCCGTGGAGAAACGGCTTCATACCCACGCCCTAACGAGGCACTGAAAATTCCGTCACATTTGCCAGGATGGTCAAATTATCCGTATCGGCAGCATTGGGAGGAAGTGCTTCTCCACGGGGTAATTCCAGAATGGAAAACGGAGTTTGACTCGCAGACGTAAACTCCACCGAACCTTCCCTCAATGCGTGAGGCATTGGATTCGATTGTGAAGAGTATTCGCAAGGGTCAAGACAAAAGCCAATATCTGGTTCTTGGCATCGACTTACTTGACGTGCTATCTGGTATCACGTGTAGTCCATTTGGTGCAGCTGAGAAGGGTTCTTTACCACTCTCCGAAGATGCGAGAATGATTTACGACCTATCTTATCCAATGGGAGCGTCAGTCAACAAGAATACATGTGACAGTGAGCTGATACAAATATAGTATAATGGTCCACCGATTCTGTCACGTCGTATCCTCGACGTCGAGGTACAATTTGCTGATCACGCAAAAATGATGCCTGCAGATGTGAATGGTGCATTTCGCAACGTTCCTCTTCATGCGGACCACGTCGGACGATTTGCGAGCGTGATTCCCGAACTAGGAGTACTTGTGATTGAGCTTGCCCGTCCATTCGGGTGGACACTATCACCTATGCAGTACTGGCTCGCCGGGGCGGGAATTACACACTTCTATGCCAATTCAAAGCCTCGCTGGCCAAGTCAACCGCGGTCGGCTGCAAGCAACTTTGATGCCAAGATGTGGTGTGACGACCACAATACGATCGAACCTGACGTTGGTTCACGACTCGAGGAAGCGGATCTTGCATTGCGGGACGCTATGATAGCTGTTCTCGACCCCGAATCTGTCAACGAAGACAAGTTTACAACTTGGTCTACACGTTGTAAAGCACTTGGCCTAGAGTGTGATACGTCCGCTTTATTCGTAGCGATGCCCCAGGACAAAATTGAGAAGGCGCTCGGTCAAGTCGACCGTATGCTAGTGGGTTCACGTACGACAAAAACACAACTCGAGAAGCTGCTGGGTAGTTTACCCACGTGGTGAGGTGTATTCAGTCGGCAGCACCCTTCTTTCAGCGCTTGGCGGCTCTGCTACGATCATTACATCGCTATTCCAGCATCGCAGTAAGTCAAGGGGCTCGCGACGACCTGCATAGGTTTCGGCTTATCTTACAAACCGCAACGCTAAGCTGGATACCCTCAGCACGGTTCACGATGACGTAGCCAGTTGACTTCAACGTGGTTATGGATGCTGGACTGTTTGCACTATGTCCTTCGCGAAACGAGTACATTCAAGTTCCCTTTAACGCCGAAAAACTGGCCGAGATCGAAGCGTTTAAGCGGGATAGCGTTCGAGTACGTCAAAGTGATGCTGACCACCAAACCATTGCTGATGTATCCAGACTATAAAAACCTTTTCGACTCGTTGCGGACGCGAGCAAAATAGGCCCCGGTGCCTGCTTGATGCAGGATCAGCGGAAAAGTTGGCAACGGATCTTACGCGCGCAAAGTCAACAGCAGTGCTGAACCAAACTATGGAATTACTGAACTGGAATGTTTTGGTGTAGTTTGGGTAATCAAACGCTTCCGACCCTATCTCTATGGTTGCAGGCTCACGATAGTTACCGATCACGCGGCTCTCAAATGGCTGATGACTAGTCCAAATCTTACGGGAAAATTACACAGATGGGCGTTGACTCGACAGGAACTCGAATTCGATGTGCAGTACTGACCTGGGATTATTAACGTGGTTGCAGATGCTCTGTCCAGGGCACCCGCAAAAATACTGACAGCAACTGGCCGAAGAAGGCGCCGGCAGCGACAGAGAAGAGCGGAATCCACGTCCTCAACAGCACTCTCCATAGATGGCACGGTAGCGGATGCCGTGGTGCACAATGACCCAGCAGACGCAGAAGAGACCGGTACGACAGCGACGCAGCAGCAGGAAACGGGGAGAAGAACCCGGGTGGCGACGCCAAACAGACGAGTACACTGGAATGAACATTATTTGACAGCGGAGATCAAAGCGCAACTGACAGAGACAAGCGCGAGCGAGATGGATGCAGAATCCTATGGCATCTTGAGGAACGTTGACTCCGTAGATCAGGACATGTCGTCGCCAATAATCTAAGATTCGCGACCTTTGACACGGGCAGCAAAACGCCAAGCAGAGGAAGCTGTACGACGGACGAACGAAGCAAGACGCCGTGCAGACGATGAGGCGGCATTCTGGGCAGTGATGGAAAATGCAGAGCAGGACGATAACACGGATACCGTTGACAACAGGCAAATAGCGACAGAGACGCCAAGCACGACACCAAGTACACGCAGCACGATATCACGACGACCATTGCAGGAAGTCGTGAACCGGCGTGTGCGACGGAGGGAGCCACAAGCTGCGGAAGGGGCGCGAATCCTTGGAGATACGAACCTGGAAAGTAGAGACCCGAACGATGGAAACCGCGACGAACCAACGACGCAACGAGCAGTATCATCAAACCAGGACGGCCTACTCGAAACGAGAATCGACAGTCAGTATCAGCAATACAATTCTCGCCAACAGACCCGACGAGAGCGAGAAAAGACAAACAGCACGCTCAAGCAGCAGCGAAGACACTCTTGACCACGACAAGTACGGAAAACAACCAACGAGCAACGGAACGAAGTCTACAATGACTGCCAGGCGAAGCGACATGAGGATTGACCCTACAACTCACTGACAAAGCCATCAGTGAAGCCCAAACAAGAAGTCGGATTGTGCAGAAGATGGCAAAGGATGGCACGTATAGAGGAATGAAGGTAGTCACGAGGGTTGGATTGGTGCTTATCGAGACCCCGCGAGGACAACGAGTTGTTCTGCCTCCGGAACTGTGGTCCGTTGTCTTTAAGAAGAGCCATGGCTCGGTATGGGCTGGACACTTGAGGGCACCACATACATTCGCGAGAATTGCTCGGGTATACTGGTGGCCCGATTTGCAGCGGGAGGTGACGCGATGGGTACGTGGATGTCAAGAGTGCGGTAGCCGAAAAGCAAGGTCACGTGAGGTAATTCCGCCCTTGCGCAGTATTCGATCACCGGGTTTGAAATCACGCTTCGTTTTCACTCGTCGATTGTAATATCGGGCTTGACGTTCCTGTTCTCGAACTCGAGCTCGTTCAGCACATTCCTGATTACTCCACATTGATGCTAACAACTTTTTGTGGTATTCAGCCAGATTTCCAGCTTCGGCAACACTCACTTGTCGCAATAACTCGTTAGGCGACTTCAACTTTCTTCCGAGTATTAATTCGTTAGGTGAAAGCGCAACAGTCGAATGCCTGCCCGAGTTATAGGCATACACTGCAAATGCTACCCACGTCTCCTAATCGTCCTGTGCGTCATTGTGCATGAACGTCGAAACGCAGTCCATCCATGTCCTATGGAATCGCTCTACAAGTCCGACCAATTGTGGTCGATACGGAACTGGGTTAATCTGTTGAGCCAGCAGTATGATAACCAGCTGCTCGATCACACGCCCAGTTAACTATGGGCCCCATCCGTCAATAGTTCTCAAAACACTCCGAATTTCAAGTCAATCTCCTTCATGATGAACATAGCTACCTTCTCGGCTGTATGCTGTTCAACTGTCGTGGCTACTGCATACCTGGTGGCATACTCTACTGCGGCGATGACGTATCGCTGCCCTCCTCCCGCTCGTGGAAGTGGTCCAGCAACATCCAATGCCCAGCGATCACCAACGTCGCCTCCTCGAGTATGGATGTATCGACCTCCGAAAGGATCAAAGGCTACGAAGTTTGTTCACTCGTGGATTGGACCTATGTGCATCACAGAACCCGCCGGTTATGAAAACTATTTACTGCGACGAGAGGATCAAGACGGTGGGCCGAAGGAATTTATAGCTCACGGGTCACTTTTCGTCGCTTACCATTATCCTACGGCGCTGTTGGAGAAAGTAGCTGCAGACATCGGTGCTCAACTCGAGTATGAGGGCCAAATCGAACGCGAAAGTGATGCCACTCCGGCAAGAGCGGTTGTTAGAACAACGACAGCTTCAGCGAAAGAAACAACAACTACAACGAGCTCGACACGACGTAGAACAACAATGGCAAGTGAGGTGACAAGGGGAAAATCAGGTCAAGAACTGGTGGAGCTTCGACGCCGAAAACGGAGAAATAAAGCGGGCCACTACGTGCTTGAATTTGAACTCCGGCCAGCCCAACGTGAACAACGAGACGAGTCAGCAACGAGAGGCGATCACAGGTTTCACGATTTTTTTCCAGTTTTTATGCGCCCTGGATTGTCGTTGTCTTTCTTTCCACTGTTCCTTTCAAAAGCATCACTCAGGTGTTGTAGAAAATCGTCTTCGTCCGGTGAGGCGTCTCAATCACTTTTCTTCTTCATCCCAGCATGCATGTTGTTGGTCATCAACAGTGTTGTGCAATATTTAATTGTAATCAATATATTGTGGTATTGTAGAGGCCAATACAATATTGGTTTTGTATTGCAATATTTTAATTGTAGTTGGCTACATTGTTGGCTGACAGTCTGGTCGTCCGCCACTCGATTCACTGGCGTGCAGAGCTCGCTCATATTTACTGTACTGCTCACTCCTTCGTTTGATGGTATATCGCTATGTATTTTGCACCCAAGCGGACACTCGTAGCCACCTTCCGCCTCCACGACACCCAACTCCGATATGATTCCCCCAAGCCGCGTTATCTACAATGCCTGGTTTGAGGTTGATGTCGTCGATCCTACTTCCCACCACTGCATCTGTGGCAAAGTCTACCAACAGGATCTTTCGTCTGGATATCAGAATCTGTTGAAGCGCCTCGCCGCGAAGCACAAGGGGTACGAGGCACTCAGTAACGCAAATGGAACTCTTCAACCTACCATCACCGACTTCCTAGAAAGTGCGCCCTCCGATCTGGACAAGTGGATGGATTGGATTGTGATGAAGATGCTGCCGATTAGTTTATGCGAAGACCCAATTACTCGATCCTGCACGCGACTCAGCAAGACTTCTCGCCGCACACTTAAGGCACACATGTTCTGCATTATGCGGCGTGTCGAGAAAGTCATTTTCATCAGAATTTGCCTCAGTCTTTCGGGTTGGTGTTTGACGGTTGAACAACTGCTGGCATTCATTACGTGGGCCTCTTTGCTGTATATCAGCCGACGGATTCGTTGAAAATCGGGCGTGTGCTGCCGACATTCTATCCGTATGAAGATGAAAGTGATTTGGGTGCTCAGAGTCTTTGTGACTTCATTGCCGACACGCTTGAGGAGTTCGAGCGTCCGTGATCGGCTGTGCTTTTAATCGTAGGCGACAATTGCTCAGTTAACCAATATCTTGGTGATCGTGGTATCATACCTTTCATCGGGTGTACCAGCCATAGATTTAATCTGACTGTGCAGTTCTACCTGGAGAACCACCGCGAACTCATCAGCAAGGCCAACAACCTGATGCTGAAACTCGCAGGCGTGAAGGGACGAGGATGTTTAGGCTAAGTCACCGAGACTCGTCCAAAAATCAAAAACGTTACAAGATCGAGTAGCACCATGAAGATGCTGGATCGCTGTGTGGGGCTGATCCCGTACCTGCAGCGCATGCAAAGCGCTGATGCGGTCAAGTGCAAGATCGACAAGCTGATGCTTACCCCTGCCGAAACCATTGCAGCGTTCGATCTACTGAAGAATCTCGAGCGGTTGGATTCTGTAACAGTTGAACTTCAGAGCGAGAAGCTGACTATGAAAGAAGTGCGCGCTTTGTTTGATCACACAATGGAAAGCTACCCCGTGACGAAGAAATACGTGTCTCCGCGTGCGTCAATTGTGAACAATGCTACCTTTGAAAGTGTGTTAGTCAAGCTGCAGTCAGGCAAGAAGCTGACGCCAGCGGAGAAGGTGGCTTCGGAAAGACTTTTGATCACTCATGAGCAGAGAGACACCCAACCTACGGACGAGATACCGTTGTCCTTCGCCCAGTAGGCTTTAAAACGACGCCGTATTGCTGCACCGAAGGATGTCTACATCGACACCTCACTTATGCCTCCGACATCGAACATTTGCGAGCGACTGTTTTCATTGTCAAAGCTAATTCTCTCCGAGCAGCGCCGCGCAGTGAAGCCTGCAACATTAGAGCTCCTAGCCTTTCTTAAGGCTACCCGTAGTATGTGGTAACTCGACTAGTATAATTCTAGTATTGTACAATACTAATTGTTGCGCCAGGAGGGCTTACAATCAATTTTTCAATACTATTGTCCCAACTCTGGTCATCAATCGCTTTCAACCACCTCGATGATGCTAAGCATCCACCAGCCCTCTCGCACAGTACCTGTCCGACCGGTGAAATGACTCGACTATCTAGACAACTCGTCGGGTTCACTTGCACGGTCTGGAAGCCTACGCAAGCATAACAGCAGCTGATCAATTCACTGGCGACGCTCACAGCCCAACCTGCCAGCTAGCTACTGCGCACCATACCTGTCCGACTAGATGTCTTATTTGGGTGCTCGTCTGCACGGACTACACCAGCAAAACGTAATTCAACCAATGAACCAGCAATTAGCCCCACTCGACGCTTATTTTGAGTTTCATTGTGGTAAGCAAACGTACCAGTCAGCGCAGTGGGACTGCCCTCCAAATTGCCGAATGAGACTGCCATCACAATCAGCCAGCATTGTCTACTATCTGACAAAAATGTCGGTGTCCATCCTCTTCGTTAGCACTACTCAATGATTTTGAATGGGGCCGCCTGATATCTGCTGTCTACTTTTATTGTATGTGGAAGGTGTTGAAGCGACGCCCTGATGCGGTGTACCTAAATGCATGTAGGAGTCGTGTGGAGCATGTTGGGCCAAAACCAAATCATTTGGAGTTTGTATGGAAACTCGATCTCCAAAACGCATGTGATTTTAGTACCAGAAATACCGGTACGAAAACCGGCTTGTGGCATCAAACGGATACTGTAAGCAACCGTTCTGCACGTCGTTACATGTACGAACTGCGAATATGACGGGACTCCAAATTTTGGAGTCCGTAGGGAAAGTTGGACTGCCGGTATATGTACCGGTACCCTACGGTAGTCCTGTCAACGTTTCGTCTATACCCAGAACTTAGCAAAACCTTGAGGACTGAGTTTATGTTAGCCGCGAACTATAATACATGTACATGTACCGCGAATCCGTTCAAATCTTCATCAAACGCGTCCATGCTCAAACTCATTTCAAACGCATGAAAACATTTGTGGACCACACACCGTTTTCCCCACGAGAAGAACCCTCAGCGCTTAAATGAAGGCAAAACCTTCTCTAGCTTGGCTCGCAGCGGGCTCAAAGCGAGCACGTCATAAAAAATTATTCATGCCCAGCTGCAAGATATGAGGTCATCGTTAGCGCGGGGTGTTGAGGGTGTATGCAGGGAGACCTGTGTGTTGCTGCCAAAGGCGCTTGCTGCGTGCGTGAAGACAAGCACTGGTAGGGATACATAGAGTCCAGATATTAATACATGTAGTGCAAAGGCAACGATACGTGACTCTCAAAGATGTGACTCGTCCGGTCGTCGCAACAATGTGTCAGCACCTCCTTTATCATATTCGAAGTAGCTTTGAACGCACCACGAAGCTCCACAGCTGATGTCGGAGATGTTGAATCACATTCATACCATACATCTCCTTTAAAGTACGTAGCTCGATTTAAGTATCGGGAAAGACTAGACGAGTTGATTTTTGGGTTGGTGCAATACTCGAACTCAAATCTCCGAGTTGGAATTGGAGTGAGTTGTACATGTACAGGCCAGAAGGTCGAAACGTTGATAGGCCTAATGCTGCCCGCCGGCACCTCTGCCAAGCGTCCTCCTCAGATCTTCTCACACCCAATCCGTAGGGTATCCAGTATACCCTACGGATTGGGTGTGAGAAGATCTTGCTTGTGAAGTGATGTGGTATTTTTGTGCGTTCTACTCGAAATTACCCTGGGCGGTTCTTTGAACCAACAGCCGAGCAATCGACCAACTTGTATAATCTGATAATTTATGTGATATTGAGAGGAAATCTGTGAACCACCCCCCATAAAGCCAGCTTGCCACTGCCAGACAAAGGCAACAGTCGACGAAGGCGACATAGTCGTCGAAGGTGTTGTGGGCGCCATCGCTACAGCCACTGACACTCAGCAAAACGAAGCTTCAAGGCCCCGTGTATCATCGTTGACGGGTCGACGGCAAACATCCGCGCGAAGAACGCTACCACCTGACTGGACTTGACTGAACAAGTCGAGGGTAGCGTCTTTCGCACAGGCGAATGTGCAGGTTCCTAATGGAACCTGCGTGGATGAAGCAGTCTTACGAATCTGTCTCGGACCCTTGGCAAGGTGCGAGGCATTTTGAAACGGAGGCCACCTTCAAGTTGAAGGGACAGGCAAAGACGGCGCGGCAAATAAAACTAATTTGGCCAATTAAAGCAAGCCGCCGGTTTGGTGGCGGTACAGCCAATAGCCTGAAGGCGGCAAATTTAGACGGGATTCACAATAGCTATATCGATAACCAAAAGTGACAGTGCTATCGCTGAAGACGGCGCCGTCTAGAACGTCCGTTGAATTTAGCCAACCTACCTGGTAGTGAGCGACAAATGGTGGGCGTTCGACGGATTCTCGCTGGGAAGAGCGTGATCTGTGTCAAGAGCGCCAATGCATAGTGGCACGGTGTCCCATACTGCAAATACGTAGTCCTGCTCAACACCATCAGCAGCTTGATCGCGCCGCAGCCAAAGCAGCGTGAAAGCATGGAGGCCAAAGTTGTGGCTCTGCACACGCATGTGGCACGCAGTGTGCTCGACGATGGCCACAACGAGCGAGGCAAGTATCGCGCGCACACCGGTTGTGTAGTAGTAGGAAAATGAAAAAGTGAGCATTGAGGATTTACACGAACCTAGTTGCTTCTAGCTGCTGCTAGCCCTGCACATGGCGCCGCCTCCTAGTGCGTGCTTACCTCCAATCGGAGCCACTGCTGCGTGGCTCCGGCCCAACCACACGCATTGCCGAGTACGCTGCTTGTGGGATTGGTCGTTGGCAGCGTGCTCGGTCCTTGCCTCAATCGGCATCGAGTCGGCAGATCCTGGAGTGGATCATCCACGATGAGGCAACACGAAGTGCATTTTTTTGTCTGAGACTACGTGATCACAGAGAAGTTCGTAGTTCTACTTAGTACTGGTGGGAGGAGAATTAATGAACTTGGCTCTTTTGATCGTTAACTGACGGCGTTCTTGGTGGCAGCGTGATTGCTACGTTGTAACTCTGACACCGCGCATAACTTGAGGATAACTTGAAGATCGCCGCTGCAAGCAGCACGATGGACATTCTAAGCTTGGTCGGCATACCTCCACTGAATCCGTCGGGGATGATGCCGCGTGCTTCGGTCTACAGATTCGATATGTACATGAAGATGAGTGTTCGGGTTGTACCCAGGATGGTACAACTGGTACTGAGGTGGATGACATGACCATCATAGAAAAAGTTGCGTTGCCTCCTCACCATTCTTTCCAAAGATTGACGTCTTCAATATTGTCTCTTTGTCCAGCCGTAACGACAACGAGGCAGTTAACACTGGACTCGTTCTTGACTCGGGGCGAAGCTGCTGCCCCACGAATCGAGACGCGTCAAGATGAAGTGCGTGCTAACAACCGTTTACACTAGAGCTGCTTACTAATTCACTATAGTTGCGAGATGATTGTTATGTGCTGCAGGCATTAGCATAGTACGGTGATGTCACGCAGAACGTGTATATGGGTAGGTTGTGGCGTCAACTCAAGCATGTACGGTTACTTGGTGGTGAATACTCATTTGGTTTCTGCGCTACAATGCACTAATGCATATATTCGTGGAGTTGGTTTGATAGCGTAACATTCCGTACTGCAGCTGTGAGCCTCTCGCAGAATCAAGAGAGACCTGTGGTGAAAGTTGCGAAAAACGTATTGTACGTTGAAAGCAGAGTGGTTTTGCGGTGGTGTATTCTCTAAAAGCTACCAACCTGCCGCAGATGCAGATAGAATGTGTTAAAAGTAACTGCTTTACAATGATCAAGTACAGAAACCAACGCATGCAAGATGGACATCATCCACTACTTACCCTTGGAAGCGTTGAAAGAAAAAGGATCGGTTTGTTCTCGGCCAGCCGAATTGGGGAAGGCGAGCTCGTTGCACAGTATGTTGGGGAAGTCATCCTAGGAAAGATCGAGAACGACTGGTACGTGAGTACATTCATATACGGAATCCTATATTCTGAGCTGCTTCTCATATAGTGATTAGTGCGGACAACAAACAATCCATTCTGCCAGGATGTGCGGTTTGGCTGTGACAAGAGCAGAAGTCATCGACGCGCGTTGTTTCGGTGGAACTGCTCGCTTTGCGGACCATTCATGCAACCCAAATTGTGAAGTCTAGCGATGGGAAGTTGCGGGGGAAACTTGCTGCGAGTTGTTTGCAGTTTGTGATATTGGTATGGGTCAGGAGATCACCATAAAGTTACGGTAGTCTGACCAGAACGAATGAGGTGAGTGTAGGCGGAATTTCCCTCTATAGTTGCTGTACGCTTGTGTGCTTTTTGATTCCGCTTTGCTGGTGCCAGACACGAGAACGATGCTTGTGTCGGGAACCAAACTGTCGAGGATTTATCTAGCTGCGGTCGTGCTGACACTAGTAGCTACTCAGCTCACGTTGCGTAGGAGTAGCCGCTTGCATTATCCCCCCTTCTAAATCGAGTCAATAACACTGCCAACCTTTATGGAGAGGAAAGGTAGAGCGTAGACGAAGGAAATGAAGTAGAAGACTTGTTAGGAATGCGTCAGGAGACGAAGTGATCAATGTCAATGAAGAAGCGAGCTTAGCGAGCTGTCCTACATGGCCCTGAAGAGCTACTTGAATGACAGGTCCGCATAACTGCCATGGACCCACTCGACAGTCCACTATACCATAGTGGACGCTACCTGTAACATGTTATAGAGGTTTTTTTCAAAATCCAGGATCAACTATACCAGATGGCTTCTAGTATGCAGAGAGGCATACCGTAACAGACTCCCTGCATATTTGCATACTAAGCCAACAGAGATGAATATGTGATATCAAAGGTATCACATTGAAGTGACTTTGGCGGGTCGCGCGTCCCATATTATTCTGGGAAGAGCCTCCAGAAAGAAAGAGAAGTTCTCAGGTGTACTGTTCTCCTCTTGTGTGAGGGGCTCACAGAAAGTAAGAGAAGCTCCGGGGCGTACGCGTGCACAGATAGCTGATCCGTGGCTTAGTCGGTCGGACACTCGCTCGCCAGAAAGCTTGGACGACTGTTGCATCGTGCGAAGATGATCCTCGCTGTTCTAGCTGATGCTGCAACGGCAGCACTGGATGCAGAGAACATGGAAATACCCCACATTGCTGCCAAGTCTCCTCCGAGTGCACGCCGTAGCTCGGGGACAGCTGCAATTTCTCCCCGTCCAAAGCACTCGTCGCGCCCTGATAAGGGTAATACCACTTACTTAGCCCCTGTATCGAGAGCGAAGGTTACTGAGACCCGTTTCCCTGCCACACCTGCTGTCCGGAGTAGCACTCACTCGTCTGTGAACGTGAAGGCGAGGGTTCGACCCAAAACGTTTTACAAGATTGCTGGTAAGAAATATAATTTACAGCGTATAACGCGTTCTGGTGATGGCTACGTCATTACCGGCAGACATGGCAGGTAGCCCGAATTGTGGACAGGCGTATTACTCACACTGGAGTAGAGTACCGTGTCTACTGGTTTGGCAGACGCCGTATGGATCGGCGGCTCTACATAGAGACATGGGAGCCAATGATGTGCTTGCTTGAGGACGGCTTCGACATGGAGCTCAACCTTGCCGATCGCTGGAAGCGGAGCATGACAGAAAATTTTGACTCGTTCTGCAAAGAGGACTCGTTTGTCGAACGCGCGTTTGGTGCAAGTATGAGCGGAATGTGCTTCTTTGAAGCATTTAAGAGGACGGCAGAGTTGTCGGGGCGTCCGGATATAGTGACGGACACTGATATTGAGGACTTTGAAGCAGGTAATCGTCGCGACTATGGAATTGAGTTGCGCGAGGGGGTCTCCTGGAAAGTGTTCCTCGTATTTCTCCGCCGGCTTCGCAATATTGGCCGCAACTTCGCTTTCAATGCGATGACCAACAACAACTTTGTTGTTGCAGGCCGGCGAGGAGCTCGCGTGCTGCAGGAGCTGGACCTGTTTGATGGGTTGTATCTGATTGGGGCATACAACCATCAGTTTGTCGGGCACGTTATTGTACTGCAGGTTGCTGGAAAGAGTCGCTTGGTGTATGACGGTGACAAGGGCAAGTCGTGCAAGTCGTGCAAGTCGGTGAGCTGGATCAACTTCTTTGCTTTCATTCGGCCGTTCAAGGTGTTCGCGAAGTAGGTGGCGAGAGTACGGCTTCAACTGTTGCTAATTTGATCTTTAATGCAGCATTCATTTACTTTGCCGTATGTAGAGCTAATTTGTATGGATTATATTGCGAGTGCCTATCTAATTCGGCTCAAAGCCAGGGAAGCCTCAATGAGGGAAAACCTGTTACGTAAACTAAAAACCCAGAGGGAAAAAAAAGAACGCATTAAGTAGGCACGCTTCATACATTCGTGTAGAACTCGTTCACTAAACGGAAAAACCAGCTTGTGAATCTAGGGATTTCATCCTAAGCTTGGTTCTTAGTTCTCTAAACTGATGCTTATCAAAATCCTTAGTGAAAATATCAGCTACCATTTCATTTGTGTCGCAATAGGCAACGTTGAACTCGTGCCGCTCTACTTTTTCTTGCACAAAACAATATCTTACATGAATATGCTTAGACCTCCCATGCAGTTCGGGGTTGTAGCAGATTTTTATGCAGCTCTGGTTGTCCTCATGAATAAGGTTGGCCTGCGTCGTGGCAAATCCCAACTCTTTGAGAAGAAGTTTGAGGAAGATCATCTCTTGCATGCAGTGACGCAGGGCGATATTTATTCTGCCTCTGTTGTAAATAGAACCACTGTGTGGTGTTTTCGCGAAAGCCATGAGATTGGACTACTGGCAAGCATAGTTTCATATCCGCCCACAGAACGTATAGTGTCGGGGCAGTTTGCGTAGTCAGAGTCAATGAAAGCTGTCAAGCTGTCAGCTAAAGTCTCAGATGTGATGTCATTTGACCACCCAGGAGTAAACCATAGTCCTTCGTTCCTAAAATATATTTGAGTCATCTGACAACTGCGTTGCAGTGTTCCATTCCCGGGTGAGCGAGGAATTGACTGACCTCACGCATGTAGAATGCCACTTCGGGTCTGGTGCCTACCATGAGAAACATGATGCTACCAACGGCTTCGCGATACGGAATGCCTTTCATCGCATCTTTCTCTGCGTCACTAGCAGGCTGGCTGCTTACGGAAGTTTGCGTCCCGTTCTGACGGAGTTGCAATAGGATACGGAATATACTTGCTGAAGCGGTCAAGGACCTTCGTAGCGTACTTGTGCTGGTGGATACATATCGTTCGGCTCTTACTGTCACGTTGAATGGACCAGCCGAGTAAGTACTTCAACTCCCCTAAATCTGTCATGGGGAACCTCTTCTTTAGGGCGGATTTCAGCTCACAAACGAAAGCTGGTGTTGGTGCAATGATCAATAGGTGATCGACGTACATAGCGATACAGCATGTGACACCGCCAATAGTGCGTCGGAACACACAGCGATCCTTAATGAGTTTTTGAAACCCAAGACTCTCTAGGAAGGCAGACAATGTTTGATATCAAACACGGGGAGCTTGTTTCAACACGTAAAGACACTTCAGGAGCTTACATACTAGGCGTTCCTTACCCGGGGTTTTGAAGCCTTCCGGTTGAGCCATGTAGATCTCTTCTTCAAGAAAACGGTTCAGCAATGCCGTTTTGACATCCATTTGGTGAATTTCAAGATCGAGTAGAGCTGCGATTGTGAGGAGGAGTCTAAGTACTTCCATCCTGAGAAAATCTCGTTGTAGTCAATGCCATATTCCTGAAGGAATCCTTTGATTACCAGACGCGCTTTGAAGCGGTCGATTTCGCCTGTGCCGGTATACTTCACAACAAAGACCCATCGGCTTGTTAAAATCTTCCGTCCTTTATGAGGGGATACCAACACCAAATTGTGTTATTGTCTATGAGGGACTTGAATTCCGATTTGGCTGCATTGTGCCACTGATCAGCATGAGAAGATTTCATGGCTTCTCGATAGGTAGTGGGCTCTGACACATACCGGATAGCTAATAGTGTGTGCAGTAACTGCTTGTGTTGCTCCTGTTCCTGCATGTCCTCCTCGGAATTGAGGGTTACTTCTGTGTCATCCGCAGATAGGCGGGGTTGCTTAGGGGCAGGAGGCGAGGGAGATTCAGATGTCGTCTCCGTTCGAAACGAGTAATGTATTTCTGTTTGTTTAAGCGCCTCCCTGAGCGGAGGTAGTCGGCGCTTTGCTGCGGTAGGAGTCGTTGCAGGTGAAGGTGCAAGACGTTGCGTTTGAGTGGCTCAGGTGTGGATGTCAGGTTAGCTAGAGGGGGAAATTCGTCCTCTTTAAAGACTATATCACGGCTGTAGATAATGGCATGTGTATTGATATACATTAAGCGATACCCTTTCTTGTGATCAGGTATGCCTAGGTACATGCACAGTCGTGCTCGAGCATTAAGCTTGTCACGGTATTGTTCCGTGATGTGGAAGTATGCACTGCATCCAAACACTCTGATGTAGGTCATGGATGGGATACGATTGTACCAAAGCTCGTACGGTGTACGGCCATCAGTCTTCGAACTTGGCGTCATATTGATCAGTGTGGTTACATGACACACACACTCAGCCCAGAGCTGTTTAGGGAGTTTACCGTCAATTAACAGCGCTCTTACCCGCTCCATTATTGTACGCAAGCTGCGTTCAGCAACTCCGTTTTGCTGAGGTGTGTACGCATTTGTAAACTGTGCATGGGTTCCGTACTTCTTGAAGATCATACGGCCTAGTTTTTCGCATTGTCTGCTTGAAGAACCTGCACTTCATGGCCTTCAATGGCGTGACAGCACCACTCAAGTGCGTTGACGTCCCTTCTGAAAATATTCAGGGCTATCTTCCTGAAGTCCTCGTAGCATTCGTATAAATCACTACGGTTCTTGAGTGGGTAGGTGAACATGAATCGAGAAAAATCATCGATGAAAATCAGAAAATAGCGGCAACCAGTAAGGATAGGCACAGGTAAAGGCCCACAAATGTATGTATGCACTTTTTCCAACGGAGATGTGGCACATTTAAAAGTTCTTTTAGAATAGAATGGTGAGCGGTGAGACTTCGCTAACGTGCAAGCAGTACAGAAGTACTCTGCAGTAGGAGCTACAGACGCAGAATCATCGAGTCCATGAATTGCTTGGCTCCTAGATAGGTCATGCAAAATGCGAACGTTAGGATGTCCAAGGCGCTTGTGTAATAGCAGAAAGAATCTTTGCTTACCTGAGGCAACGAGTGCCGTTGAGGTCACCACTGGTTTTGCTTGGAACTGGTACAGGTCTGTATTGGTGGCCATCGGTGCCTTGATGTTAAAGCGCTGGTCGGTCTGCGCAGCGCACTTCTTGCGATCAAAGCTGGAGCGGAAGTCATGCTTCACTGCTGCTGGGACTGATAGTAGGCTGAAATGCAGCTGCGGAGCGTACAGGACACCATGAAGGGAAAGCTTCTTCGAGTTGCCTTTGCCAGCGACTTCCAGCTCAACACGTCCAATGCCTTCAATTGGAATTTGGTTCTTTCCAACGACCGTGATGGAGCCACCACTGGCAGCGATGTCAGTGAACCACTGGGATTCATGCGTCACATGGCGCGTGCATCCAGAGTCGATGGTCCAGGTGGGTTCCAGCGGCACGTTGGCTTGGGCTGCAAGACTCACTGGAGGGTTGATCGTCGTAGTAACAGCGATCAGCCGACATCACGTCGCTCTTGACGGAACATCTTGCGGTTGTTGCCATTGTCATCACCTCCGTCATCGTCAGAGTCTATTGAACGGTTCCTGTCTTGATCTTGACCACGATACTTGCCACTGTAGCGTGCTTGGAATTGCCATCACCATTGTTGTTCTTGTCTCTGCTGTTGTTGCTGCCATTGCCGTTGTTGTTGTGTCCCCGGTTCCAGTTCTTGGAATTGCAGTACGGGTGGTCGCGTTTGGAGTTGCCCTTGAACGCAACGTTAGCCGGCAGCACTGTTCCAGCCTTCACTCGACCGTCTCGCAGGTCCTTCTGCAAACCGCGGCACTGACGAATGTTGTGACGTGGGCGATCACAGTACGTGCAGACGTTGCTGGTGTTGTGATCTTGGTCACGCAGAACAGGAGGTCCAGTGGCTACAAGAGTGCGCTCATTCTTGGTAGCGGTAGTTTCAGGCGTGCCCTTCGACAGCGTATAGCGTTCTTGAGCCTGGAGGTTATGGACCTTGCCTTCAATGATCTGCTTCAGATCTTCGTACGGGATGTACTTCCGTCGACCATTCCAAATGCGGAGGCCATCCTTCCACGACTTGGGCATCGAATGAAATAGGTAGATTGACTTCTGTCCCTCTGTCATCACCGATTCGGTGGCTTCCGACGCGGCATTCATCGCGTTCTCAAGTTTGAGAAAGAACTCGGTCAGATCAGAGCCTTCTTCGTACTTGATCTCCATCAAATAATGTTGGATAAAGTAGGGGTCACCATGGAATGCGGCACCCTCGTACTTCTGGCAGATGAACTTGAATATCTCGTAGGAAGTCGTGAGATTCTTGACCAAACGGACGTGCGTGTTGTCCACGGTTTTCATCAAGAACGCTTTGGTCTTGGCTTCTTGTCGGCGGCGCTCGCGCTGGCTAAGAGGCTGAGGCTTCTCTTTCAGTCCACGACTCCGTTCACGACGCGCCTGGCTGTGGTTGAAAGGACGGACAACCGGCAGGTCCTTGCGCTTGATCGGAGCGGCTGCGTTGTCCTCGGAGTCTTCGTCGGAGTCAGACAGCGGCTTGAGTTCGTCGTCGCTCTCCTCGTAGTCCACATCATCGGAGTCGATCTCGACTCTCTCTGTCGACTTCGACTTCGGTTCATCGTCGATGTCGGACATGTCGCTCTCGCTCTCGTCGCTTTCCTCCTCGGAGACACCATCGTAGTCGGGCTTCTTTACGTAGCCGAGTAGGTGCTTGCCATCGAGGGCCGCGCACATGCGGGTCTTCCACACGTCGAAATTCTCGGCACCGATGAGGTGTGGGGAGTCATCGCTTGAGGCTTGGCTTGAGCTCATAACCTATGGAGAGGAAAGGTAGAGCGTAGACGAAGGAAATGAAGTAGAAGACTTGTTAGGAATGCGTCAGGAGACGAAGTGATCAATGTTAATGAAGAAGCGAGCTTAGCGAGCTGTCCTACATGGCCCTGAAGAGCTACTTGAATGACAGGTCCGCATAACTGCCATGGACCCACTCGACATTCCACTATACCATAGTGGACGCTACCTGTAACATGTTATAGAGGTTTTTTTCAAAATCCAGGATCAACTATACCAGATGGCTTCTAGTATGCAGAGAGGCATACCGTAACAACCTTGCACGAAGCACACCACCCTCAACGATGTTTGATATCCTGCCAGGAGGTATTGATCGATTTGTAGCTACGAACCAACAACAGCACGGAGAAACTCAGAGATGTCGTTGGCGTCGGTGATCGACTCGATCTAGGCTGTAACGTGCATCAAATACACGTCTGAGCTAATGCGTAGCATTAGTAGATTCTCGGTTCCATACAGTAGCAAGGCTGGCGCTTCCCACAGGTCATTCAAACAGTGGGTCGATTTGTAAAAAGCTGCGGCTCCTCATCGATGATGAACAGGCTCGAACGTGAATCCAACACTTTTCTGAGCAAATTCATGAATTAGCAGATAGTCGAAGCTTTCCACGAACTCACGTGCAAAGTACAGTAGCAAGGATCAATTTTGATCTTAACGAGAGAGTTGATTGGACAATTGCTTGAAAATGCAGCTTTTGGAAAAAAAGGAAATTATTGGTGATACGTAATACTTTTATATCAGTTCGCAAACTGAACACTTTGTAAACTTCCACTAACTTTATGGCGCGGAAATGATCAGCAAATGATGCAGTTGCGAGGGATGCTGTTAGATTCATAGAGTTGATGCTTAGAGCAATGTCTAAATAGAAAAACAATGATTTATTGACACTAACTTAAATAAGAAAAGGAGCACTATAAAAAAGCAGATGCAGTTTTCGACAGCTTAAAAGTCGCCAAAAAGAAGTAGGTTCGCCACCTGCTTTTCTGAGCGGGAGACGGCTTTTTTTTACTGGGCCAAGTCAAGATTTGTCG
The DNA here is from genome assembly GCA_001314375.1 of Phytophthora podocarpi. Classification (NCBI taxonomy): domain Eukaryota; phylum Oomycota; class Peronosporomycetes; order Peronosporales; family Peronosporaceae; genus Phytophthora; species Phytophthora podocarpi. Next base: position 25,376 of record LGSN01000073.1, read on the forward strand.
GAGCGTCGCGTAACGCGGGCTTCGTGTGAAAACGACGACGCCATGGACATCGATAGCGTTACGCCGAACCCAGAGGACGGTGGCGAAGGCGTTGGTAGTGTCGCTATGGAGATCGACGACGGCTTCCGCATTGCAGATGACCTCGCGGTATATACATGAATGAATATTTGCATTCTGTTCACGCACGTGACATTGAAGGTGACCTTGTGCGCGATGTGTAGGGCGATGAAGGCACCGAAGAGCAGACAGCGTCTGAAGATGACGTTGACGATGAAGAAATCTTTGGAATCTTGTTGCTGTTCGTTCTACTCGCGGCTACGTTTGGGACGATGGACTGGAGATCGCTCCGTGCTCCCCCAACCGAGCAGATCACTGTTCGGTCTGACTTCTTCGAGAAGTTAAAGCTGCAGCGGTCGCCTACAGCCTACCGAAAGACTCTGCGATGCACACCTGAGTCGTTTGATGCACTGTGTCTATTGCTGGAACCCCTTTACTACACGAAATATGGGTTTCCGGGGAAGAACTTGGAGTACGCGTTCGACCTTGGACTTGCTGTTCTGCTTACCTACTACGGTAACGGGTGCGGTCAGATGGAGATGGCATTGGAGGTGCCGCAGCGCAGCTTGGGATGTCAAGACCTGTTGCGTGCCGCTACATCAAGCGACTAGAAAAACTGCTTTATGAATTGATGGATAATGTGATTTTCTTCCCACCACCAAACGCCGAGGATGAATGGAGTGCATTGGTGGATGGACTCACTGCTCGCGGAGCCGATTTTCTGGATGTGGTATGCGTCTTCGACGGAACACTAATACAGACGCGTAGACCAAGTGATCGCCAGGTACCTAGAGTTGAAATGTACTGAGCTTTAATATGATGTATGCTTGAGCTCGGCTAATGGATTGCATGTTGATAACGACAAGAGCGGGAACACAGCGTACAATTGTTTGGCTGCAATTGATCACCGCTACAAGTTTCGATACCTTGGTATTTTCAGTGGTAGTAACTCCGATCAGTCGATGTGGAATCAGTCTGCAATTCTTGGAGCTAGAGCTAGAGAATTGTGTCCACCAGGTATCAATTGGTTGGGTGACGCTGTCTTCAAGTTGTGGCCGTTTCTGATGGTACCATTCGATGAACGCGGAGGCCGGCGTTTAACTCGAAAGCTGAGATGATACGATTGACAGGAGTGCATGTGAGATGTCTCCCCGTGGTACTCATTGGTATACTTGGTGTTCATTTTGTAGCTACAACTGCCATCTTTCACAGACACGAATTATTGTGGAGAGAGTTTTCGGGAAAATCAAAGTCAGATTCAAAGTGCTCCATGGAGTGACAGATCGACGAACACACAAAAATAATGCGCGTATGATATGTGCTACTGCAGTGCTTCACAACTTATTGATCGACATCGGTGATAGACAATTTAAGGTGTGCGCGATAAAGAAACACAGACACAAGCCAGACGTGATGCGAGGGAAGTTATGACAGCATTCGACCAAAACTGGGATAGAACGCAAGCTGAAATTGACTTGGCGATTATGAAGCGAAATACGTATACCGACCGTTTTTACCGACTTGATAATGAAGACTAAAGCGAATTTGAAGGTGATGTGGCAGCATTTTGCAGCCCATGAGCATTGCTAGTCCATGTTTGGGCGATCAGTTCGGTTTGTCATCTCTCTGTGGAGCTTTTCGGTGACCTGGTGAAGACCTGCTATACTTTGAAGGAGAGCCGCGTTGATTGCTTGCTGGTTGACGCTGGCTGATTCAATCGATGACGCGAGCTTGCCGACGAGACCGGTCACATCCAGGTTGCTCTGAGGTGGCTGCCGGCGAACAGAGAGCACTCGCTCTATGGATTCAAATCCAAATCGAATTGTGTCACTGACGGCATCAACCGGACGCTTCACGAAGTTCTCTTCTTTTTTGTCTTGGTCGTTTTTTTGCTTTTGCGCGAGCTTCGCTTGGCGTATCGGAGCAGGCAGCATCAGACACATCCTCCTGATCATTTTCGCTCTCGCCACTGCTCGGCACGCTGGGTCTAGTTGAAGTTCCTGATTCGGTAATTGCCTCACCAGTGCAACCTGGATGGTGTGAAAAGACATCACACAGCAATGGCCACAGCGCTGCAAGTTCGACACTAAATTCTTTGCGGTAGGTTGGGTGCACCTTCAAAGGGTCACAGGTCAATGTACGGCCTGTTGCGCTCGTTTCACTGATACTGCTCTCCGCATCATCTGCTTGCTCGAGAAGGTAATCCAGTGGCATTTCAGGACATGTGCGCTTGAGTCGTGGATTCTCCTCCGCGTCATCACTGCTAGAGTTGTTTTCCTGAACTATATTCCCCGTCGCCAGATAACGTGTTCGCTTCAACTTGTATGCAGCTCGAATAGTGTTCAACTTGTTCTTGAACTGCTTCACAGTCAAATCACGAGGGCTGTCGCTCCCCCAAGCGTGTTCCATCAATGCTCGCTGCTGGAAAACAGTAATGGTGTCCTCCCACATGGCCCGCACTGCCTTCGTATCTGAGTTCTTTGAGGCAAACTTTTTCAAGATCTGCTTGTTCATGAAGCGTGCTTCAATTGCCAGAGCGGTAAGGTCGATAGTCCAGCGCATACTCTTTGCTTCTGATGTGGTCGCGTTGTCTGTGACTTTGTTCTTCGCTCTCAGCTTCTTGTTCTTGGATGCCACTGATGCGGTCGAGTTGGCAGCGACACTCGAGGTCACATCCATTGTCGAATTGGACTTGGACTTGGCAGTCTGGGGTTTGGATACGGTGGTCTTGGATGTAGGAGGCTTGGGTTTGGTCTTGGTTTTGGCCTTGGTTGTAGCGGCGTTGGATACCCATGGTGTCGAGATGTTGTCCTCGCTCAGTGTGGCCGTCGTCATGGAGGGAACGACAGATCTGCGAGTGGTATGTCTTGCTCGCTTGGGTGGTGGCTCGGATGCATCTAATTGCGCTGCCGTCTCGGACTCTTCATTATCCGAGCTCATCTCAGAAAAGTGCTCTTCGTACTGGGTGTAGTAAGGAGGAAGTCCAAGCCGCGAAGGTGGCTTGACTGCACCCGTCTGACCTCGATTAGAAAGCATAGGTGACGCTGTAGGCGCTACGGTGTCGACTCATGGTATGAGGCTAGTTGACACCGGAGCTGTGCTGCTGGTTGTCGCGAAGGCGCTACCGAGAAGCGAGGGTGGAGCTACGTACTTCATGATGAAGTGCGCCTTGTTCGTCAAAGGAAACAACCTGCTCAGGGGTATGTTGCCGTATGCTATTTCGCAGGTTTATTCTCAAAAGTCGTTGCACCGACTTTCGGATGGAGACGACTTTCATCACCTGCTTATTTCATGTCTGCCGATAAGTTGACTGCCGAATAAGCATTCACTTTTCTATTTGGAAATCGCTCTTAGCCACTCTATTTGTTTGTTGATATCCTGCCTCAACAGTCTTTTCAGGGTGAGTTACTGATTCCCATGTTAATGGGTTCTCAACTGCCCACTGCTGATGGACTCGGTACGCAGGTCGGAAATCGATTTAGATTTGGATCCCTCGAGATCTATCGGCATTCAGCATTTGGATTCCTTCGTCAGAAAATTCGTCAGGAAGTCTAGGCTCCATTTGAAAACTCGAACTCCGTGTCTCAATTGCTCCACCTGAGGGCGACGCGGCACGGCTCGAGCCGCGGGTCTGGTTATCGTTCCCACGGCACGCCCTCCATGCGGTGCTTGTAGACTTCCTGGATGGTGGTGATGTGGAGCTTGAACTTATCAGCGAGCTCCGCGATGTGCGGCGCCGCCTCAACTCGATGGACTACATCGTCTGGTAGATGACCTTCTTCCTCGCCTCCGGCATCGTCGACTGCAGATTCAACGGCCCCCAGACTTGCCAGTCAACTGCTCTGACCTTGCCGACCGTCCCGGCCTTGGTCGTCGGACCAAGAAGAGCGAATTCAAACTCTCCACTGGGCCGGAAATGCAATGAGGGCTATGCAGAAACGAAATAGGAGGCGAGGGACCACAACGGGAGTGCAATTTAGCCGTGCTGCAAAGTCGGCTGCCGGAACTCTCAGGCGATCCTGAAAGGTCGTAGATGCTTGCACATCCCGTGAGATCGTGCGCTGCAGCACCAGCATCCCAGAGCAGTTAGGAAACTCCAGATCGGAGGTTGCATGTTGATGAACGGCTGAGTGGTCTTGCATATTCAAACAAAACAAACGAATACATCAGTCCTCAATCTTCCACCTCGAGCTCAAGCACCACCAACGAACATCGGCTATCACGCAACGTCCACAGGAGCACAACGCCCGTTTCCTTTGGTCCGGGAGCGCGCTTCGAATCGCCTGCCAACGACTGCAGCATCATACCTGCAGCGACGAGGTCGCAAGAAAGTTACAAAATAAGGAACCTTCAATTGAGGGCTACTTCATTTTGTAACTTTTAATTGAGGGTAGTAATTATGGGAGACTACCAAACAGCAGGGGACTACCAGACAGCATACCTCGGATCTGCATGCTGTTGGGCAGCCCCCCCCGTACACGTCCAGCAACCAACCAAATTCTTTGACTATTTAAAAGTCTGGATATAAGCATGGGGTTCTTTACGCCGTCGCCGACCATCAACTACAACTTCGTCGCGGGCGTGTACGCGTTCTTCACCACGCTCTGCGCTCTGCTATCGGTGCTGCACTTCTACTCGTCGCAGGTGGAGGGCTTCTACATCGTGTTGGTGCCGTTCGTGCCTTGTTTCCTCTGGAGCCTCGTGGTGCGCCACCGCTGGCTGCAGCAGGTGAAGACCGCGGACGAGAACGCTGAGGAATCCAAGAAAGACCAGTAGTCGTCCGGGGGGATCACTAGATACAAAACAGAAGACGATATGGAGGGGGGATCCGAGGTGGGGCTTACTGCAGGAGCACAGACGTATTCTGGTTATATAGAGGTTTTGTTGGCACTCTAGGAACTGTTGAGTCAACGAGCACCGGTCAACAGTGTTGACCGGTGCTCGTGCTAAAAATGTGGAGACTGCAGACTCACGCAGCAGCTGCCTTCGTGGCGGACAGCAGACTTGCCCAGTGCTCTGCGTACGAGGCACCGACGAGCGCTGCGGAGGAGTCCCCCTGCTTTTCAAGTTCCGCCTGAACTCTCGCCACCAACCCCCTCAGCACCCGCTCAAAGCTCTGCTCCCGCGCGCGTCGCGACTTTTTGGCGTTTTCCTCTGCTGCCGTGACGCTGCTGCTATTCGCGTGAGACCTGTCGGACGTGGTAGCAAACGAAGCTTGCTCCGGCTGTAGGATAGGTTGAAAGAGGTTGTTCAGTTCAGCCCCGTGCTCCAGTAAGAGGGCAACCGGTGTCGTGGTAAGAATCTGCTCTAATGCAAGCTGAGCAGCTCTGTTCGGCGACCACTGAACTGCCAACATGTCCTGGAGATCCTGGAGTGCCCGCTGCAGCAACGATGAACTGTGCTTAGCGTACAGCTGATCGATACCTGTGAGCGATTCAAGGGTTACTAGACGTTTGAGCGCGCTCGAGGCCCTGGACAGTACAGACACAGTTGCGTTAGTTATTCGCCAAGGTGCTAATGCGCCGTCGTCTAACAGGGGAACTTACGCTGCCACAGCTGCAGAGCAGTAAGAGCTGGCAACCACGACGACAGCGATGTCAAAAAGCCGCGAGTAGCTCTGCTCCATTGGTGTCAAACGTCCGCGTTCCAGGAAAAATGCGGTGACAGCGTCGCTTCCACTTCCTGCATGTTGAAATAGAGTACACAGGAAAAACAGGTTACTGTCCATGCTCTGAGGTAGATAGCAGCAGGCAAGGAAATTACTTACGCTCCAACAGCTTCGTTATTTGCAGGAGTACTTGACCCAGTGCCAGTTTCACCCCTTTACTCTCAAGGTCTAGGATCAAGGGCAGTCCGATTGTATCCAGGATCTCAGGGACATGCGGCAACACCATCTTGTCCAGTGAACCTTCCACCAGGCAATGTAAGACCTCTAATACCACCGCTGTCTGCGAAGCAGCAGTGGCGATTCCCCCCGCCGTTGCTGCGAGCGGAACTACAACATCGAAGTCTCCTCGAATTCGCGAAAGCAGCAGAGGCAAATATGTTCTGGGAGCCGCAAAACGTCCGGTGAGGTTAGCGCAGTGCCGCAGCTCTGGGAGCAGATCGTGGTCACCACCCCATGTCCGCAAAAGTGTATTCACTAACAAGTGCATGTCCACTGTGATAGTCTCTTCGCAGTAAACAAGTACACACTTTAAAAGGCGCACCGCATGAGCGCGGGTCGAATCTTGCCAATTAGCGAGCTCTCGCAAGACCGGGTTCAAGAACCTTCGAGCTCGACCGCGTACAAATAGCCGCGTGCCTAATGACGGCCTACCAGCAACAAATGGCGCAGGCAATGGCGCCCGGTAGTTGTACGTGGGATTTTTCCCGTCGACTCCATACTGCTTAATTTCAATCACATCTTCCCCATGCTCTCGTTCGTATCGTTCGCCAAGAATGTCAAGTGTTTTCAGTGCATCTCCAGAGATTGGATCGTCTTCGTCGCTGACAGCGCTGAGCAAGTACGGTAGCAAACGAGATTCGTGGTCGTAGCGGTCTGGAAGGTTGACCATCCAGTCACTGATCATGGCGAAGAAGGCGCGACGTACCATCGGGTTCCGGTCTTGATCCAGCTTCGCAAAGTAGTTAAGCCGCACTTCGGCTGTGTAGAAAGACGCCACCGGGATCACATTCTCGTCGCGATGGCCAATGAGGTCTACAATGGCCTCAGTGCCACTGCCTTTGCACTTCTCGACGTTCGGACAGGTCACCAGTGCACGAATAGTTTCCACAACAGCAACTCGTACGCGTGCCAGTCGGTGAAGCAGCAGTGGCATGAGAGTGCGTACGGCTGCTACGCTGAAGTGTTTCATGACCGACACCATGTGGTTGCTAATGGCCGCGAGAATGTGGCAACTCGCGATGTTGATCTCGTGGAAGTCGTCGTGCACGCCACTTATCAGTAGGAGCAGAATATCAAAAATGTACGCATGAAGGATGGATGACGCGCGGCACTCAAACGCGTTCTGCAAGACTGCGTCCACCAGACCAAGCAGCAGTAGACGGATCTCTTCGGACGGCTCATCGGGTTTAATCCGGGTGACTTGGTTCTCCGCCACGTAGACTCTTCCTCGTTTGAAGGCGTCATGCAGGAACTCGTCGCGTGAGAAGACCTGGTTCTCTTCGTCGTAGCCATACTGACTGTTAATGCGGTTCGTGATCGCTGGCATCAGGTACGGCAGGTAGCGAAGCAGATCTTCTTCCTCTGCGATGCACTTGGTGGTGATGCGGATGCAGATCTCCCGCACCTTCTCCACCGGATCGTTAAAGCGCTTGAACAATGGCTTGGCCATCTCCGCGAAGGCTTCCGTTGCTGTGACCTTGTCCGCCGTCTCGGAGGAGCGCTGCCCTTCTGTGTCGTCCCTCAGGAACTGCGTCTCCAGAGCAATGGCTGCCTTCCTGCGCACGCTGCGTTGCTCTGCCGCCAGACGATTGAGCACCTTCGGCAGGCTGAAGACCTCTTCGTGCTTGACAGTTTTGGTGTCCTCGCGACCTGAAGCGCCAGGATCTGCATGCGTCGCCGACACGTGCACAGCTCCTCTGCTGACGGAGGCCCTGGCGGACGAGGATTTCAGTGCAGTGCCTGTCGTGGCCATGGACTTTTTTAAGAGTCGAGAGACCTCGACGTTCCGGTACTCGTTCTCCATTGTCAGCTCCTGCCACAGCGCGTCTACATCACGGGTCCCCATCGCTTTTGACAGATGTGGATCGCAGAAATGACTGCGAGTCGCCGAAAGGTCGCGTTCCGGTTAGGTGCGAGTAGCCATGTTGAAGTGCATACCTAGGTAGTTTGATCGGCTACCGATAATACCGTCATCGGTGTGTCGTAGCGCACATGTTGTCCCCTCCGAAGCCAAGAGGCCTGGTCTGCATTTACAAGGTTTGCAACCGTAACTAAATACGCCACAATTCTAGCGCAAGTGTATGTATCGATCGCACTGCTTCCAAGGTTGGTACCGCAATACCACGAGAGCTATTATACGACGACCGCAGCGTGGCAGTGGTGGCTGTATCAGCAAATATATTGCGCAGTCTAAGCAATTTCATAAGTTACCTAACTTGGTCGGCTAGCCAAGCAAAAGTCCACCAAGCATCACTCGCTCATATGACCAAGAATCTGTTGAGAGGACGGTGTCAGTACCGAGACACGATTGGACTCCAATTAGGAGCCCCTCAGAACGCGCACGTACCTCGATGGAGAGGTTACTGCCGGTCACGTACTTGACCAGGGCGTCGCTGACGTCCACGACGTGTCGAAACTCGAGGCCGAGCGGGCCAGAGTCGCCATCCGGGTCGACGCGGAACCGCGGCGTCTGCGTGCTGGTCTCGCGAAAGAAGGTGTAGCGCATCGACACATGCGAGAACCGCTGCGGCGCGAGTTGGCTGAGTCGATGTAGCTCCACGCGGTACTGCAGTGGGCGGTCCATGTACTCGTACACTTGCTCCTCGGGGCTGTCAACATCGACGCGCTCGTACGGCAAGAACTCGTCCTCCAACTGCTGCATCGAAGAAATGCCTGCGTGAGATCGTGTCATGTTCAATGCATACCCTAGGCATAATAAAGCCATACAACCCACTTCAACTTGCCCTCTTGCTGTTGGCGCGCTGCACCACTGCAAGGTGTGGGGTGATGCGGAGCTGCAAGCGACCTATTTCCGAGCCAATTCTCGACACGACGGGCGTCGACTCGTCCACGGCGAAGAAGTAGTTGAGCACGCCGAGGTACACGACGCATTCACCGAGCAGCGACGGCTTGGCATCTATTGACGAAGCAGCCGTTGTTGCCATTTACGGCATGTACTTTGCCAATGACAACTTAATTCCAATGGCACGATCCACTCAGTATGCCCCAAGGCTGTGAGGTCCTGGATGTAAGATTGCAGGGAGGTTGGGCCAGACTCCTGAGCTATTACGATCAAGGGAAGCCCATTTTGGAGCTTCCGGTTCTGAGGACAGTATGGGCCATAGGCCCTATGATAGGGCAGATATAGATAACGCGCAGCCAGCAAAGTTATTAGTCAGCTCGGATCTCCTGCGAGACACCACTGTGCTGTACACAGCGAGCGTGGTGGCGTGTGGAGTAGGTCATCAGCAGCACTTTCCAACTGTACGCCCAACCACACAGGCAAGCCCAGCAGCCATGCAAGACGAAGCGATCTCGGAAAGGTACGCACGCACCAGCCTCGCATGCGAGCAGAGAGTGGCACGCGAGTAGTGAGCCTCATCCCTCACCGCCGTCGACGTTCTTTGACCCTTTAGGCCATGCACGCCGCGCAGACGCCTGCAGCTCGCACAGGAGGAAGATCGAAAGACCAGCCAGAAGTTCACGCGCGAGACGAGCATCCGCGACTTCTCCTCGAGCTTCGTGGGCACCATGCTGCAAGCCGCAGTCGGCGCCAACCGGGCCCGAAGCTGAGCCTGCCTTTGCCTGGACAAGCCGACCTCCATGACCGACGCGACACTCGACTGACGCAAGCCACTGCCTTCAAGGCTTGCAGGCAGGCCACTTCCCACGAACCGCCTGTGGAGCAGAGACAGCGACCAGGCGAGCTAGGCAATAATGAACGGAAGTATGTAAAATACACTGGCGGACCACAACGGCCCGCCTCTGTTGATTGTCGTATTGTCGCTCAACGACTTGGTCGCCTGTTTAACCCTTTAACTGCCGACTTTTGGCGCCAAAAGTAAAGAAGAGACCAGCACTCGGAGACCTGTGGGCCGCTTCTTCTCAGCGAGACCGACCGGACGATTTCGACGCCACTCTTTTGACATTGCAGGCTTAACATGTACTTTAGGCATTAGGCGCCGCGAATATGTGCGGGAATCGTAGGAATTCGTACATGTAGCAAATTGCTGCCTGCAGTGCCCGATCAGACTCCGCCTACGTACTGTATTGTTTACACCGCACAGATTCGAGTGGAGATGGACTTCATATATTGTGAGTCATGGGCGATGCAGAAAAAAGCAAGCTGTGAACGCTTTTGATCCCACGCGACCACCGCGCGAACGTTGACAGATGCCGCGCTTCCTCGTGGTTCTTGTGCGGCTTCGCTGGCTGACCGCAGGCCTCCCCTAGTGCTCGCAGCTACCAACACCAACTGGCAGCGCTGGACCACAAAAAGTTTGCTCTCCTCTTCCGCCATCCGGGTAAGCCTGGTGGTCACCCACACCAAGCCCTGCTCAGTTGCAGCCATTTTTTTCGGGTTGCGGAAAATCAATCAAACACTTTTCAGAATCTATACAAACCGATACGTTTTAGATCGAGGAACCCAAAGAGATACAAGTAGTAGAAAGAGCCAGTAGTGGTCAGAAATGACTTGATTTCACTAAGTCCAAATTCTCATTAAGTACGATTCGAAACGATTTACCGTTTCTATGAGAGTGATTTGCTTTCCAAAGCGCCAGCACGCCAGCTATTTCGTCGACTAATTTGTATCGCCCTTGCAATGGTCGAGACTCAGGTAGAAACCGAGGTCACAACAGCAAAAACCGCCCTAGGCGAAGGCGCTGCACTCTCGATTCCGCACTCGCAGCGCATTACCTTCCGCACGCACGCCTTGCCAGCAGCGTACCAGTCTTCGCAGAAGGAAAAGGAGAAGAAGACCTCCCCCGTATCGACGCCGCCATGGAGAAGGGCGTGGGCGTATGGCTCCGCGACGCGGAGACGGACGAGTGGCACCGCGCTACGGTTGTCAAGCTTGGCGAGCCGCAGGACGACTCGGATGAGCGCAAGGTGACGCTGCGCGTGACCGAGGGCCCACATGCGAAGACAGACAAGACGCTGCAGATCGACGTGCAGGCGCTCGAGGAGGAGCAGGTGGACGGCGTGCTGCTCGCCAACAGTAGCGACATGGTGAGTGCAGGAGTGATGGTCATGCCCGATCTTGGATGAGGCCTGACTGGCCACTGACTGGCGATTTTTGTTGAATATTTGACAGGAAGTCGTGGAGGACCTGATCCAGCTGCCGCACCTCCACGAGCCCGGCATCTGCCACACGCTGAGCGAGCGCTTCAAGATCAACGAGATTTACACGCTCACGGGTGAGATTTTGCTGGCTATCAACCCCTTCCAGAACCTCGGCATCTATACGGACAAGATCACGCGCAAATACATTCGCAATGGCGACAAGCGGGCGCTCGGACAAGAAGTGCCGGATATGCCGCCGCACGTCTACAGCATCGCCGACAAGGCCTACCGCTCGCTGATGAATCCCATCGGATCCAGCGCGTATGGAGGCGCCGCCAACCAGTCGATCCTGGTGAGCGGTGAAAGTGGAGCCGGTAAGACGGAAACCACCAAGTTCGTGATGAACTACCTCGGTATCATCTCGCAGCACAAGAATGCATCCGCGGACAGCAACGTCATGAAGCAGGTTCTGTCGTCCAACCCGATTTTGGAGTCCTTTGGTAACGCGCGAACTATTCGTAACGACAACAGTAGTCGGTTCGGAAAGTTCATCAAGATGGAGTTCTCACCGGAAGGAAGCCTTATTGGCGCCTCGATCCAGACGTATTTGCTGGAGAAGGTGCGTCTCGCATACCAGGCTGAGTCGGAGCGTAACTACCACATTTTCTACGAGATCATTGCTGGTGCCACCGCCGCGGAAAAGAAGCGCTGGAACCTGAAGGCGCCAGCCAAGTTCCACTATTTGAACCAGAGCACGTGCGTCAAGCGAAAGGATGGTGTCAACGACGCGGAGCAATTCGGTGTTTTGAAGAACGCCATGCAGACGATGGGCTTCAACGAGGACGACATGGAGAGCATTTTCGTCACTATATCTACTTTGCTCCACGTTGGCAACCTAGAATTCGACGAGACGCACCAGGCTTCAGGTACTGAGGGTTCAGAGATCTCCAGCATGTGCGAAGACTCGATGAAGGTAGTGCTCGACTTCTTGGAGGTCGACAAGCAGGGCCTTGAGCAGGCTATTTGTAACCGCAACATCCAAACGAAGGACGAGCACTACTCCATTGGTTTGCTGCCGGATGCCGCCGAGAACGTTCGTGACGCTCTTGCTCGGTTCCTGTACGGAAAACTGTTCGATTGGCTCGTCAGCCGAATCAACGAAATTGTGGAAAACGAGGACCGCGATGTTCCGTTTATTGGTCTGCTGGATATCTTCGGTTTTGAGGACCTGGAGCACAACTCGTTCGAGCAGCTGTGCATCAATTACGCAAACGAGACTTTGCAGCAGCACTTCAACCTCACTGTGCTGCGCATGGAACAGGAGACGTACGAGAAGGAGGAAATTCAGTGGAGCTTCATTAACTTCCCGGACAACGGTCCATGCATTGAGCTGATTCAGGGCAAGCCGTTCGGTATTCTTCCAGCTCTTGATGAGGAGTGCATTGTTCCGCAGGGTAACGATCAGAACTTCTCACGAAAGCTGTACCGCCAGCACGAGCTAAACCCGCACTTCAGCGCGAGCAAGACAGAGATCGCCAACCACCTCTTCGTCGTGCACCACTACGCTGGTGCAGTCACGTACGACTCGTTTGGATTCTGCGAGAAGAACAAGGATATTCTGTACCCTGAGATCACTGCTATCATTAAACGATCGTCGAAGCCGTTTGTGCGTGGACTTTTGCAGGTTTCAGCTGAGAAGAAGGTGCCATCCAGAAAGCCGAAAGGTAGAGCGTCGAGCATCGCTACCCGCGTGAGCCTGGGTTTGCAGTTCCGAAATCAGCTGAAGACCTTGCTGGAAACGATCAATGTCACTGACTGCCACTATGTGCGCTGCCTGAAGCCCAACGATAAGGCCAAAGCCAACTTGTTGATGCCGAAGCGTGTGTGTGACCAACTGAAGGCTGGTGGTGTTCTGGAAGCTGTGCGTGTTAACCGTTCCGGCTACCCTGTCCGTATTGCTCACCAACAATTTATCAAGCGCTACCGTCCGTTGGCGAACGGCGAATATTTGCAACGCATCCCTGCAGAAGCAGCTGAAGAAAACTTTGATAGCACTGAGCGCAAGGAAGCAGCAAGCCTGTTAGTGGAGTTCTTGCTGAAGGCACATGCCGAGCGATACCCGGAGTTGGCAGGTGTGGCGTCGGACAACCAGCAGGAGACGGCAGTCGCCGGCATCCAAGTTGGTCTTACTCGCGTATTCTTCCGTCGCTCGGCCATTCAGTTCGTGGAGGCTCAGTTGGCAAAGCGCTATGGTGAATTCGTGGTGCTTATCCAGGCTGCTGCCCGCGGCCTGATTGCTCGTCGCCACTACGCTCGCATGCAGGTGTCGGCTGTTGTGCTGCAGAAGGTAATTCGTGGGTTCAACACGCGTTGCCGATTCTACGTACTGCGCGAGCGCCACCTCCAGAAACAGGCTGAACTACTACGTCAGAAGAAGCTTGCTGAGAAAAAGCAGCGTGAGGAGGAACGTCGTGCTGCTGAGGAACAGCGTATCATGGACGAGAAGCGGAAGGCTGCTGAGATGGAGGAGCAGAATCGTCTTACTGCTCAGTCTGCATCATCTGATCCAGTATCGGATGACTCATCGGAAGGAGACCGTGGTTCATCTATGAAGCTCCCCAGATACTCAAGAGACTCGAACGAGGGACGTGGTAGCCGTGCCGTATCCCGCTTCCGCTTCACCAAGGACTACGGTGATGATGACTACGCGATGCCGAACACCTCCCGCCAGGTTGCTATGGACCCAGGTGACACTGTGCTGCACGTGGCTGCTAACTGCTGCAACGAGCAAGATGTACTGAAGCTGCTTCAGAACGGCTCTGACATCAACGCTCGCAATCGCCGTGGTCGTACCCCGCTACACACTGCGTCCCTTTACCAGAACGTGGAGGTTGTTGGCATCCTTCTGGACTGGGAGGCCGACGTTCTTGTTCAGGACGACGATGGCAACACGCCGCTGCACTTGACCAAGGACCCTCGCATTGCCCGAATGCTGCTAGAAGCTGGTTGCACGCCCAACATTGTTAATGCTGATGGCCGTACTGCCCTCATCAACGCTGTGGACCGCGGTGATGGTAAGACGGTGAAACTGCTTCTGCACTTCAAGGCTGATGTGCTGTTCCGAGAGCTGAAGCACCACCAGACAGCTCTACACTTGGCTGTGCGTAAGGGCCACTACCAGATCGTTATGGAGCTGTGCAAGTCCGACGATATTCAGGATTTGATTCTTTTGACAGACCGCAACGAGAACAATGCGCTCCACTTTGCCGTGTCTCGCGATCGCAAGAATGGATACCGCCTTGTGGATTACTTGATCAAGCATGGTGGTGAAGTCGACAAGGTGAATGCCCGATTCCAGACCCCGTTGGTGGTACACATCATGACAACTCGCCAGACCGATCCGGCGATCACGGAACTGTTCCTCGCAAGAGGAGCTGACCCGAACATTCAGCTGGCAGATGGATCCACGCTTCTGCACGTTGCCGTGGAGCGTGAACTGATCGATATTGCCTGTGCACTGATCAAGCACGGTGCGTCGCTGAATGCGCCTGACGCCAAGGGGCGAATGGTGATTGAGGTGGCGAACAAAAAGTTTTTGAAGAAACTATTCAGCGCGATCACACAGCCTCCCACATGGATTGACGAGAAGGAGCGCCGGTCGTGCATGCTGTGTTCGTCAAACTTCAAGTTTGGCAACCGGCGTCACCACTGTCGCCACTGCGGGCGGGTATGTTGCTCCGATTGCTCAGCATTCACGGTGGAAATACATCGGTTCCCGAAGGAATTCCCCGGACGTATGACTAATGGCGGCAAACAAGTGAAGGACCCACAGCGCGTGTGCCGTACGTGCCATGCCGTGTTCAAGATGCGGACGGCTCAGAAGGAATCCAAGTCGGGCTTTATGGCGCGCGTGCTCGGGTACGAGTGGGACGAGGTAACTGCTCCTAATTGAGCACGATCTCGTACGGGGAGCACTAGCGAGTAGAAGGGAAGTCTGTGACGATGTCATTGTGTGCAAACGGCGAGCTAAATCACTGCTACCAACCAGGCACCGCAGGCGTGTGTATGTCTTCCATTACCTATCTATCTAGCTGTAATAATTGCGAGTAGCGCGAAAGAAATACATCATCCATTCGCGCTTCAAACAAAAGATTTCCTGTCTGTGTCGTCGTTCATCGCTTGTATGAGCTGCTTGTGTTTGTACTTCTAGCTAAACCTCTGATACATCTGCCAGTCTGTCGGTCTCAGGAACAAGGTAGCCGCAGTCTGCACGGAGCCCCAATCCGCCAAGGCCATTGCTGGTTGCCATGCCGTCAAAACACTGGCATATACCTGTGCTATAGTCGCAAAGACCACTGGAACAAACAACAGGCAAGCACAAAAGGCAACTGTAAGTACTTGAAAAAAAAGCTGTAGCTTCACCGTGAACGTACTTGTTAGAGCATTCAGCGTTCTCGTTGGTCCCACGAACTGAGCCGCTCTGCCCGTCGGCGTTAATCGTGAAGACGGGAAGCAAGACGGTGTTGCGATCGGCGTTCACTTGCAACGGTGGGACATCACCTAGCGCTGAGATGAAGGTGATGGAGATGATGTTCGCTGGCTGGCTACTGAGCGTGCAAGCTCCGCTGTTGGGCTCTGCAGAGTACGATACTTGAACATCACCGATGGTCAAAACGGTAGCAAGCGCGACTTGCATGTCCGTTGCCAGCATACTCGACGATATCAGTGGCGATACTTTCCCACGAAAACTGAGCGTGAACGTGGAAAGTGTCGTGTAAACGCAGCGAATAGTTTGCACCTCGCGCGTTTGGCCTGTTGTTCGTGGGTCGTCACCGCGTGGACATGAGCGCCGAGCACAGTCATGACCCTCGAAACCTTCGTCGCAGATGCAGCCCTGGATCTTGTTGAAATCCCAGGTGCGCGGGTTGTTTGGCGTGCTGCCGTACGTGATACTGAGTGGATCACCAAGACTGTTGCGGGCTTCTAGCGCTAGCTCACCCATTGTGAGGCATCGCCCGTGCCCGTTGCAAGCAGGCTCTGACCCTGGAGGGCACATAAGTCGCTCACAGGCAGTTCCTTCAAATGGAGACGGACACGTGCACTCACCAAGCGAAACATCACACACACCGATTCCTGAACAAACCGCCATCGTGTGAGCACGGTTGTCCGCTAACGGTGTGTCGAACCAGGCAATTCCTTCTGGACAAGTCCGCACAGAGCAATCTCCTGATGTAAAGCCAGCGACACAGAAGCAGCGGAACTGAGGTGCGCCAGAGCAATATCCATGACCACTGCATGCAGTCTCACCCTGTGAGCAAAACCAATAACACAATAGTATGTTAGTGATCCCAATGATCAACAGAACTGAACGGTTCACGTACCGGGCACGTAATAATGGTGGAGTCGGTAGCACCACAGTCACCACGATCACCAGGATTGCCCTCTCCATCACTGGTGGTGTAACCCACGTAACAGGTGCAAACGCCGGAAGTCAAATCGCAGCGACCACGGTTGGAGCACGCCTCGTTCTCCTTTGAGCCAACCTCAGATTTCGAAACGATCAGTTTTGGCGTGCTGCCGATTCCTGCGTGCACCAGTAGAGACGAATCCCCGACAAGCAGAGATAGCCTGACGATGATAATGACAATATGGGATCAGTGCGGACAAGACCACCCACAACATGGATTGGACGTACGGTCCAAAGTTCTGCGTGAACTCGACTGTGACCATATTGCCATCTGCAGTGCACATTGTTGTGCTATTGCCACCAAAGAGAATATTGACGTCTTGCAACGTGTGCAATGCCTACCGCCCAGGATGCAAAGCTCAGAGTTAGATGCATGAAAATGCGAGCTTCTAGCCGCATAGAGTACACGTACGTTGAGTTTCTTGTTCACGGCATCGGCATTGTCTAGGGCATCTATTCGGACTGTCGTTTGGCCCCGGAACGATAGAGTTAGAGTTCCGCTCTGTAGGATAACACCATTCAAGCATCGTATCAACACGCCAAGAGTATGAATTAAACAACGCCAAATCCGCACCGTGGCAGCGCAATAAACAATTTGCTTCTCGTTCTTCTGAAACCCGAACACGGCATCCGTAGAGGCTCCAGTGAGCGGATCATCGCCGGTGGTACACAGACCTGCCCAAGGAAAGCCAAAGGATATTTGTCAGTTGTGGCTAGTTGTAAAATTCAAGGCAACAGAAGCAATTCTGACGTTGAGAACAATCGCCGCCGCCGTATCCGTCTTCACATACGCAGCCATGCACCATGTCGCTATCCCAGATCGAGTCGTAGATAACTGCTGGCGGTAGCCCTTTGTCCTTACGCCGGGCATTAAGCTTCATAGATCGACATTCGCCATGCTTGCCACAATCGTTTGGACAGCTCACTACAACCATCACGAGTGAAATTCAAGCGGTTGCACATACACCACCTCAGGTTGTACTACCTAAACGTACTTCGGTTGCACGCAAGACCGGAGAAGCCGACGTCACAGGTACAAACTCCCGTGCCGTAGTCGCAACTTCCTCGATTCGAGCACACCGCCGGCTGGTGAGCGCGGTCAGTAGCAACCGCGAGGTCGTTCCACGCCGGGCCAGTCGGACAAGTGCCTGCGTCGCAGCCAATGCACCCAAACATCGTAGATATGGAAACGCTGCATAGACCTACAAGTGCATTGTTTGCCATAACACAAGAGGAACTCTACGTACGGCGAGAGCAGTCGCCTCCAGTGAAGCCTTTGTAGCACGAACAGACGTAGCCGTTGCCCTTGGTCGTGCACGTGCCATGTCCACTGCAAGTGTTGGGGCAATCTGCGCGAACACACTGCCAATGCACCAGCACAGCAGCGATGGCCATCGTACGATTCCACCATCGATTCATTGCTGCACTCTGCGCGTCGCTTCAAGATCACAATTTATGTGGTACACATCGCATATCACGCAGCCACACACTTTCAAGAATTGACACTATGATGCGGCGAGTTGGACGACGAGTTGCTGCGGCGGCGCTGCCTTCCAGCGGCCGTGGGCGCGTGGCCATCAGTGGCCGAACGTTGTTGACTGCCCAGAACTGTCAGACACTTGGAGCGCGCGCTTTCAGCTCCGCAGTCAGCGAGAAAGAGGTGCGTCTCCAGCCTCCTCTGGCCCCAGTCTTTGGCTGCTTTTATTTACTGACGCCTCTGCAATTGATTCCAGGCGTACGAAGCTTTCGAAAAGGCGAAGAAGCTGCTGGATGGCGACGATCTGCAGCAGGCCATGGGATTTCTGGGGGTGGCAGCGCACGCCAACGTCGCTGACGCACAGTATCTGCTGGGCTCTCTGCTGCTGAACGAAGACGAAGAGGAAGAAGAAGAGGAGGAGGATGAGGCTCAGCGCAAGAACAAGGAGTTGATTCGTGATGCAGAGGCCAATCGACAGCGCTCTGGACGCCCGGACGATGCCAAGAACATCAAGGAGATCCGGAAGTGTGCGCGTGCCGCCTACAAACAGTATCTGATGGAGCAGAAACGCAAGAAACAGGCCAAGGCAGCCCGCTCAGCTGGTGCTGCATCGGTTGTGCAGCACGCAACGACCGGCGAGCTGGACCGTGCGTTTGGCAAGACGGTGGAGCTTTTGTTGGACCCCAAGTCAAAGTTGGAGCCGCTGCTTGAGAACGGCGACGATGTTCATGCGGACGCTGCTCCGACGCAGCTTGACACGGCGAAAGCGGTGGAGTGGCTGCGTCGTGCGGCTGACAACAGCAATCGTGACGCTCACGTTCAACTTGGCAACCTGTGTCTAAGCCACGACCCGCCCATGGCACTGGAGGCCAGCGCCTGGTACACTAACGTGACAAAGGACGAGAACCCGCACCCGGATGCGCTGTACAACCTCGGGGTGATGCTGTTTGAGGGCGTACATCATGCAGAACCGCCTTTCCCGGGCAACAAGAGTGCATCGATCCCATTCTTCACTCGCGCAGCAGAGGTGGGCGATGTCTCGGCACAGTTTTTCATGGGAATGTTGCTGCACCAGGGCGATAAGGACCTGGAAATCGAGCCGAGCTTCACGAGTGGACTCATGCTCGTTGAGATGGCAGCCAGCAAGGGTCACCCGAGTGCTTTGTACTACCTGGCACAGCTGTATCGCTCAGGTGACGAGGCCAACGATTTTGCTGCGGATCGTTTCAAGTTCCTTGAACACCTGGACAAGGCTATGGAGGCCAAGGAACCGGACGCGTACTTCTGCATGGCAGACATCTACTTCCATGGCAGTGACGGGTTCGACCAAGATTATGAGCAAGCACGCGGATTCTACATGGTCGCAGCTGAGCAAGGACACGCAGACGCGTACTGCTGTCTTGGCGCCTTGTATTATAACGGTGTTGGCGTGGAGCAGGACTTCAAGAAGGCCTTCTTGTACTATCAGGAGGCGGCTGACCGAGACTCGATGGAGGCGTGGAAGAACCTCGCTGAAATGTACACTGTTGGCCGCGGTGTGCCTCGCAATGAGGCCACTGCCAATGCGATTATCAAGATGCTCAAGAAAGTTGAGGCCGAGGAGACCACTAGCTAGCCAGCTGCTAGCAAGTTTTTGCTGTTCTGCAAACAATAGAGTAGCAATTCACACATTTAGATGCAAGGACGTGTCTGTTACCTCAATTGATTTGCCACTTGAACCGTTTGCTTGAAAGGACAGATTTTCAAATCTTGAAACGACAGTACTGTACAGCATTCAGCATGAGGCGAGGGCAGCCCACGGCGCTGCTGCTTCACGTGCTATTGGTATTACTCTACGTGACTTCGGTTAATGCTGCCAGGTAAGTAGGGAGAAGGGGCTAGATGGCAATTGCAAGGTGTGGTGACAAAGAGAATTGACACTTGCATTGCAGTCAACTTCCAATTGCACGCAACTTGGTATACCACGTCGACCCTGGAGCGGAGCAAGTGCTGTATCTCAAGGGCTTCAATCTCGACGGAGCAAAGGTATTGACGTTAGCCATCAAACAACAGCAAAGGGTGAAAGAAAAGGATCCGCTGTTGACCATGACACGCGTTGCTATTCATGAATGTAGTTGTCATATACGATCACGTCGCTCCCACTCAACGGAGAAATCTACCAGCTCTCAGAGATCTACAGTGGATACGGGTACGAGTCGACGCTCTTACCAATGTGTCCGATTGAAAAGACTAACCCATTCCCGCTGGTTGTGGAATTCAGCTACGAGCCGAAACGCGCAGCATCACCGATCACCGCAGTGCCCACGACAGTCACGGGCTCGAACAATCGAATAGTATTTCTACGTCCACCATTCGGTGGCCCACGAAGAGACAATAAGGTAAGGAAGGAGAGAGGTGAAATCTCAATCGAAGCTTGCAACCAGATTAATCTGTTTGCTGGCTGTGTTCGTGCAGTACGCAGGGTTTCGCTACACCGTCACCGATGGGGTGACCACTTCGAACGAAGGCCTTGTCGTGATCACCACGAGTGATGCGCTGGTGTCCAGTACCTTCGACCTAGACGTAGACAACTGGGGAATCTTGTCGAACGGGGCAGGTGCCGACTCGCGACCGCAATTTCAGCCGATTTCACGTGGGGTGCAGCTGAGCTACTATATCTACGGCCTCGATGCTGTCATCCACCGTCGCGAAGACACACGCGATGACTCCATGCTTTGGTACTTCACCGCTCCACCCAAGTTCCTCGGGAACCACTGGTCTGCCTACGGCGGCTCGCTAGAATTCGTGCTTTCATCGGCAGAAGGCAGTTTTGATGCTGCGAATCTGAACCTTGCGGGCTCAGGCCACCTCGTCGAGCTGGAGTGTGCTACTTGTTCTCAATTTACAGGCATAACGCTGGCGATGCCGCTTAGCCCAGTGTTTTCGTACGATGGGTCCACCACACAGTTCAAGTTGCCGCTAAACGAGCTAGCTGGTTGGGTCAAGGACCCCAAGAACATCATTTCGTCATGGAAACCGCCCAAGCAGTGCGAGTTTGTGACTGTGCTCTCAGGACTCTCTGCCCTGCGGATCCTAGGAGACTTTACGCGCGGTTATGAAAGCGTCGCGCTTGACTCAGTCACTCTTCGACACGGACCGGGGCAGCCCGTGAAATGCTATACTTCAACAGTTTAAGCCACCTTAGGTGTATAACGCACCAACAAATTTGCCCCCGCGGCAGTCACACAGCTCGCTCTAGTCACGTTGGCGTATTTCTTTTCATGCTGACGTCTAATAACCCCGCGGGGGAGGCAGTTGTACAGGACTAGGGAAGAGCACTTCGGCCTGAATGGGGTAATGATCCGATGGGTAGCGGCCCTTGCGATCTTCTGTAATCACTTCCGTTGTCAGGACTGTCATCTGTGGGCGGTAGAAGATCCAGTCAATGTGGTTGGCAGCACTAACGGCAGTCTTCTCGCCGTCATTCTTAACACCAGCCCAGCCGTGGTACGTGTATGACACGTCGCCAATCTGCTTCGCCGCTTCGGGCCATGTTTCACGTAGCTGCGGTCTGCCCTCTTGGGACGTAAAGTAGCTGTAAGTGCTAGTATGACGATACGTGTTGAAGTCGCCCATGAGGAAGAGCGGGGCATCACCCGCGATCTGCTGAATGCGCTCCCACAGCAGTTTCGAACCCTCCTCGCGCGACTTGGGACCCACATGATCCAACTGCGTGTTGAAGACGAAAAGCTCCTGCTGCGTAGCGCGCAGACGGAACTTGCCCCACGTCACCATACGCACACACGCGGCATCCCAACCTTGAGTCCCCGGCGTGTCTGGTTCCTCCGAGAGCCAAAAGTCTCCGTTGTCCAGACGCTCTAACACGCTTGCATCGTAGAAAATCTGCTCGAACTCGCCATTCTCCTCGCGCTCGACGCCAAAGCGTTCGTACGGGTGCTTCAGCAAGCCCTAAGGACGAAAAAAATAATACACACAACCATCAGCACTTCTCGCCCTCAATAAACCTCGTCCACTGCTCCATTCACCCACCTCCAGCTCCGCCAGTTGCGCCTTGAGTCCCTCCTGCGTGCCCATGACCGCCGGATGGTAGCGATCAATGATGTCGGCCACGTGGTCTTTGCGATAGCGCCAGCTATTGAGTCCGTCCCCAGTTCCGGCAAATCTCAAGTTGAAGGTCATGATCTTGAGACTCAGCGGCGAGGAGCTCAGTGTCAACTTCTGCTCCGTTTCAGCGTCAGCCTCCGCCTCCTGTTCCGTCTTTGTCTCCTGCTCCGCCGTCACCACGCGCAGTCTCGGCCTGTTGTCGTTGCCCGACAGTGCAGCTGCAGCCTCCGCTTGCTGGTCAATTGACGTGGGGCTGCCGCCCAATGGCGCCACGTCCCGGAAGTTCTGGAAGCCCAGGAAGAGCAAGAACACCACGATGGTCCCCACCAACACGAACAGACGGTCGCTGGTGGACGTGTGAGGCCGCCGCGACTGCGCGTGACGGTAGTACGGATTGCGCGGCACTGAGTTGCTCGGGAAGAACGAATCGAAGCCGTTCATGGCGCCCAACAACGCACTGTAATATCGGAAGTGATGAAGCTGTTTGACGTTAGCGTCTGATCCTGCGTGCAGTGACGTCATTGGACAAAAAAAATCGATTCGTGGACCAATCCGATACGAGAATGTATCAGATTGGATATAATTCGTACTGGTGTTTTTGGTGGCGATTAGAGTGGGAATCCTTTGAATGATGGCAGACGGCGGCGCGGAGGCGTTACGAGCCATGGAGACGCGCGCCATCCGCGATGCGCAGTTAGAGACGTACACGAACAACTTGGGCTCGGTGGCACTGGTGCTTGCGACGCTGCTGTGGTTGACGCTGCCGCCACTGTGGAGCGTCGTCAACGGCGAGTGGAGCGCCGCCATTGTGCCCAGTCTACTGGCCATTGCATGTACTGATTTTACTTGAGTTTCAATATGTGTGCAATGAATTAACTGGTAGCTGACGTTACGTTGACTGGTGCTGCAGGCCACGGACTATTTGCATTGTCGGTGCTACTGGTGCTTCGTGTGGCGCAAGTGCAGGGGGAGGAGCTGCTGATTCAATTCAACGCCAAGGTCTGGAGACGACAGACTTTGCGTGGAGATTGGAGCAACGTTATTGATCGGTTTATTGCATATTGATAGTACTTTGCCAGAGTGAGCAAACCGGAAGCTGTCCCAGCGCCGTTGGATCGGGCTGCTCAATGTAAGTTCTGTTACTTCCCCATCCATCATGATAATTGGTGGACTGACTGGCGCCTGACTAATTCGTTTTTTTGGTTTGCAATTATTTTAGTGGAGGAGGTGATGAAGCTCAACTCATTGCGCGGCCGGTTGTCAGGCAAGAACGATTCGTCGGCTGAAAAGGGGCAGGCGCAGGAGGAGCGTTCGTTCTTCGACCCTGCTCCTGTAAAGACCATCGAGGACGGTAAGGCGTACCTTCGCCGTATCCAGAAGGCGCAGAAGCAGAGAGAGGCGAAGGAATCCATGCAGTCGGCCTCGGCGTACGGAATGGAGAACTCGTACCATAGCGACGCTTTTGGCATTTACGGCAACGCGTCCATGGTGCCGCGCGTGTATCAGGCTTCAGGTTTTGATCCATATCTTCGTGACGTCAGCATTGGAGACGAGGAAGAGGACCCGCTGCGCACATCGTCGCTTCCACACATCGCGTGGCAGCAACTCGAGGAGTGGGGGCTTGCCATTTTCATGCACCTGTACTGTCGCAATATTCGCCGTTTGCTTGCCTATCACGTTAAGGACGTCGTCGAAGCATTCTTGGAGAATGCAAACGCTCTCAACGAGTGTGGCGTGATGGCGGACGTTCTCCTGCGTCGTGTGCCGTCGCAGGCGCTGCTGTGCCCGCCAGGCCAAACGAACCAAATGACCAACGTGTCGCTGTCTGACATGCTGCACAACCTTGCGAAGAGCCCTCTGTTTTTTAGCAAGGAGCGTGGTGTATTTCTCTTTGAGGAACACCAAAGTGTAAGTGAAACTCCTCGTCTTGATGCGTATGGCGAGTTATATCTTTACTGATTCTGCTGTGCGTGTGTTTCCAGTTTGAGAAATACCTGAACGTTGGCGATCCTAGCAGCACAGACTATTCGTCTTTAGAACGTCAGCAATATGTCTTAGAGCGACTCATCATGCTGTCGAAGGACCGAAGCCTTGATCGGTTCCGGTGGAACAAAGGTGCGGCGTGGAAAGGAAAAGAGTGGACGGAGAACCTGCCTACAGACGCCGAGATTTTGGTGAACACGTTCTGTTGCATGATGGACAACATGCTGCCCGCCGACAACGAGCGTGATCGGCCATTCTGGAAGTCATACTACTTCAGCAAGGGCCCGAACCGGCCATTCACACCTCGCGTGCGCAGTCGTCTTTTCCTCGTGCAGACAGTGGGGCGCCCACCTCATTTCAAGGCGCTGGTGAAGGGTGCGGTTCGCGAGATCGTCCCGGTATGTTACGTTGCAATATTCCTAGGTTCCTTACCCTGTCAGTAATTCCATATTGATTGTATGTCCCCTCTTGTGCGTGCTGCAGGGCGCGGAGAATTGCTTCCATGCCATTGTCGTGTATCTGCACGCCGTCAAAAAGATGAAGGCAGTACGTAATCTCTTCCCTCTTCAAGTTGACTTGCGTACCCATGCTAGCTTTTGACTGTTTCCTAACTTGCTTGATGCGTCTGTTATCCATTTTCTAGGGTTATCTGGAGAGCATCAATCTGCATCGGATCATTGAGCAAGTCTTTGACGTTTCCAAGTAACGCACAGCAGTAATAAATGTAGCTCACAATGATGCAGCCGCTGTTTGTACGCAGGTGTTCGTATGGTACACTATCTGGCGTGGTCAAAATCACCGGACAGGGATGTTCTTCGTGCAGTCCTTTTCGTGGGCTTTGAGGTTCTCTCGGGTCTTGAAAGTCTTTTGATGTGCCGCTGGGCAATACGAGCACGCATATGGCCGCTCGTTTTGATGGCGCCGCTGCCAGTGACGTTTCAGCGTCTGCAGGTTCCTCAAGCTTCTACCTGTCGACTCTGCGTATTCGCACTGATCCTCAGGGCAATATTTAGGCCCTACAGGAAGTGGGGTCTGCTCTCCAGTCACCTCTGCCATTGACGCGTCAGGGTGCTGCTTGCCGTGAAAAGTGAGCTGATAAAAGTTGGCAAAGCGGTTGTGGCAGATGCAGCATTCAAATGGCTTGAAACCATCTCGCAGCATTTCGACTGGCACAGTCAGCGCGGGCTGAGGATTGACAGCTACTTCAGTTTGTGCACGCGTTGCAGCAGGGTCAACGGAGGCTTGCCCACGCAGTCGCAATATCTCAGCCTTCAACTGCTCGATCTGATCCTGTTGTGCTCGAATCGTATCCTGAAAATATCTGCTCTCATCGGACGGTGGAATGTCACCACTGTGAGAGTTTTCTTCCACCTGCCCATGAACAGCACTTGTTTCCCCCTCAGCACACCTTGGTTGATCGATAACAGTTCTAGCTGATCCAGAAGGTGAAAGAGAGGTGAGTGCTGCTGCACGGCGAGCGCTATGAACCTTCAGGTGGGCCATTAAAAGTTCACGCACACGAAAATGCTTTCCGCATTCCGGACACATGAACGGCGTCATCTGTGAGCTTTGCACTTGTACCGTATTGGCGTCAGTCCCTGCATATGTGCTTCCATCTAAAGTTTGTTCTGCAGTGAACGAGTGTTGCGGGGCGTGTGTAGAGCGGTGGAAGCGCATCGCAGCACGAGACGAGTAACGCTTGCTGCAGCCAGGGACGCCGCAGACATAAGGTTTCTCACCCGTATGCACACGAATGTGTTCCTGTAACGTAGATGCCCTTGCAAATAGTTTGTGGCAGGTGGGACAGCTCAGCTTCTTTTCACCCGTGTGTACAACCGTGTGGTCTCTCAAGTGAGCGCTGTCCGTGAACGACTTGCCACATCCAGGATGCATACATAGGAAGTTGCGCATCCGCATAGCACCTGGAATCCTTTTGCGCTTCCTGGTCGGTGCAGATGAGATAGAATCTGCTATCACTGCCGGCATTGGAGGTGGTGGGATCACCAACGGACGTGTCATCGACAACGGCAGTGCTGCCAGCGCAGCACTCATAGTCAATGTAGTGCCACCAACATTGGCGTTCACGCTCTCCGTTGCAGCAGCAGTGCTGAGCCCCCCGAGAATGTTACCCGTTTGATCCATTTCCTGTCTCATTGTAGTCTCCACCATCGTTGGTCTAGTCGACGTAGCAGCACTGTGGCCATTGCTATAGTGATAATAGTGACCCCCCGGCTCACTCCCAACAGCTTCAATACTCCCCGATCCAGCAGCCGAACTGGTGAGTAAAACCCCGAGTGGTGGCGGCGGCTGATGTGTGACCGCTGCCAAGTATCTGGGTGTCAACGGAGACGCCGACCAGCGCGGCAAAGGCACCGACCGGAAGCCTGCAGTCCCGTCAGCGGACGACGACGTACAAGTCACTCCAGCCACGGGATTCGATGCGTTTGGCGGAGGAGGATATGCTCTCATAGCCTCCATATCTTCATAGTACAAAACCACATAATGTTTCACTATTAGAACTCTCTCATTGCAATGGAAATGCGAAGAACATGGAGTTGGTTGGGTCACCTTCGTGGGGAAAAGACGCCAGCCCCGGATTGGCCGGGAGAGCACGTTCGCGGGTGCCAGAAGCTGGGAAGAGGCTGACAGCACCTCGAGATGAAGAAGACGTTGGCGCAGGCGCAGAAGCCGCCTGTGCAGCGTGGAAAGCGTCGAGCAGAGGCCTCTCCATTATGAAGTCGAAGAACCCGCTGAAGAGCTTCAGTGGTGCCGACAAGCTCATTTCATTGGATATAATTATTAAAATGAGCATGATGATTGGTTGAAGTGAATCAATGTAGGTTTTGCTTAAATGGCATGTGTTCGCATGGACTAGAAGTCGAGCTCCTTGAGGCCCAGCCACTTGGTCATGTACAGACACGAACGGGGCGAGATGACGTTACCTTCCTGGCATTGATCGAACACCTGAAAACACACACCGGAAAACGAGCAAGTTCACGTCAGAAACGGGAAAAGATGATGGCTGGTCGAACTTTTGACGCACCGGACACACGCCGCACGGAGTCTCCGACAGGTAGTTAAAGGTCGTGATCTGCTGCGAGACCTTGTACTTGACCTCGTGAGATGCCTACAAGAGCTCAAAAATTACGGTGAGGTGAGACAGCACTGCAGTGACCGACAGGCGGATGAGCTGCAACGTACACCAGGCGTGAGACGCACAGAGCGCACTTCCTCGACGCGACCGTCGTACATGAGCGTCTGGATGATGGAGCGGATTTCCTCCGGACCCAGCGCCACCTTGGAGATACCCGAGGCGTGCACCTTGTCTGTGATCGCGTTCAACGTACTCATTCCGGAGGCCTTGATCACTTCGTACACGAAGGTGCTGAGCGTGTCAATAAATACGTGGTCAAACTCCTGCTCATTGTACCACGGGCCGCCAGTAATCTCCGTTGAAGGCACTGCGAGTGACAGCAACCACAACAATTAGCAAACCATGCCCTCCCAGCCTTCGCCTTCTTCTAGTACTTCACCAAAATCCACAACGGGGCCTTACCCAGGTCGAACAGCATGTAGAGCTTCTTGTTCTTGCTGCTGATGGACTTAACCGACTTGACCAGACGCCGCGTCTCCAGCAGCCGCAACGTCTTGGTCACGATTTGCTACACCACCAGAAAGAACAAACATCTTTCGTCATCCTCTATCTCCCTACTCTCCAGTAACCTACAGCCAACACAGCATTGCACCCACCTGCGGGATGTTAGTGTGCGACTTGATGTCCCTCGTCCAGATGCCCTTGTTGCCTGCGCGCTCGATCTCCTGCAGCACCAGGCGCTGTTCCAATCTGCAGTGTATCAACCCAAAATTCTACTAAATCTCCACTTCCAGAGCTCCAATTCTCACCAAAACTCGCGCAGCAGGACGTACGTGAGCCCGCGGATGCGTTTAGCTTCCTCAGCGTCCACGATACCGTACGAAAGCACGTTTCCTTTCTTGAAAATCTTGATCTTGCCCTCGCCCAGCAGCGCGTTGATGACGTCCGGCAGCTGCTCGTAGCCGCCGCCGCCGCCTTCCGACCGGAAGTAGTCGCGCACTTCGGCATCCGTCACGGGCTCGCGATAGTTGCGCAGCAGGCCCAGGAACTTGGTCATGACGCTGGGTGCGCCGCCCTTGGGCGTCGAGGCAGTCGCCATAGCTCTCGTCAGTATAAAGACTGGCAGTGGGTAACCAGCGCAATAATGGCCAAAGAGACACGACGTATGATTGGCAGGAAACACAAATAACCTCCTCTTATTGGTTGAAAAGACGGCTCTCTTGCTCGCCAACCAGTCAACACTGCATTGCATTGCTGTGCCATCATTCGCCAGACGCCATGAAGTTCGCCTACCAGTTCCAGCACCTGTGTGGCAGCGTCTACTCGCAAGGCAACGTGGTCTTCACACCCGACGGAAACTCAGTGCTCAGCCCCGTCGGCAACCGCATCACCCAATTCGACCTCGTCAAGTACGTCATCCATCTTATTGATACACGAGTTCTCTCAATTGACTGTAAAGTCCACTAAGCTTAACTTTGGGTTTCATTGCTCACTCATTGCAGTAACACGTCGCGTACTTTCGCCTTTGAAGCGCGCAAGAATGTGGAGCGCGTGGCTGTGTCGCACGACTCGCGGCTGTTGCTCGCCGTGGATGAGGATGGTCGCTGTCTGATGGTCAACTTGAAGCGCGGCGCTGTGCTCTACCGCTTCCACTTCAAGCAGCCTGTGCGGGCGTTGAACTTCAGTCCGGACGACCGCTACATTGCGGTTGGAATCGGCAACAAGGTGCAGTTGTGGCGCACGCCGGGCCTTGTGCGCGAGTTCGCGCCCTTTGTGCTGCACCGCACGTACACTGGACACTATGCCGACGTGGTGAGTGTGTCGTGGTCCCACGACGCCAAGTTCTTCGTCACAGGTGCGGAGGATCTTTCGGCGCGTGTGTTCTCGGTGGACCCGTACCCGGGATTCAAGCCGCTGACGCTTTCAGGCCACCGCGATGTGGTCGTGGGCGCGTTCTTTGCGGAAGACGACAGATCGATTTTCACAGTCGGACGGGATGGCGGCGCTTTCGAGTGGAAATACAAACTTCCTGATGTCGAGATGCTGGATCGGACGTCTGACGAGAGCGAGGATGAGGAAGAGGAGAAAAAGGAGGAGGAGAAGGACGAGGAAGAAAGCGAGAGCAGCGACGATGATGAGAGCGAAAGTGGGGAGAATGCTGCAGACAAGAAGCGGAAGCGTAAATTGTCGGAAGAGCAGGAGGAATCTATCCCAGAGATTGCGCGTGCCATTAAATGGTACACTTGCCAGAAACACGTGCTCAAGATGGACTTCGCCAAGGTGCTGTGCTGCACGTTCCACTCCTCCACGGGCATCCTCGTGGTGGGCTTCGGCAACGGCACGTTCGGTCTGTACGATTTGCCTGCATTTGTGAACATTCACACGCTGAGTGTCACGCAGAACCAGCTGGAAACGGTTGCGGTGAACGCTACCGGCGAGTGGCTGGCGTTTGCATCGCGCAAGCTTGGCCAGTTGCTAGTCTGGGAATGGCGCTCGGAGACGTATGTGCTCAAGCAGCAGGGACATTATTTTGACCTGAACGCTGCCAGCTACTCGCCTGACGGACGGCTGCTTGCCACAGGTGCCGACGACGCTAAACTCAAGCTTTGGGACACGAACAGCGGATTCTGCTATGTCACCTTCACGGAGCACTCCGCTCCTGTGACGGCTGTGCAGTTTGCCCCCTCCGGACAAGCCGTTTTGAGCGCTTCTCTAGATGGTACTGTTCGTGCGTTTGACCTGAACCGATACAAGAACTTCCGCGTTCTCACAACACCAGAGCCCACGCAGTTTCTGTCCCTTGCACTGGATCCGAGTGGACAGGTTGTGTGTGCGGGTTCGATGGACCCGTTCAACGTGTACGTCTGGTCGCTGCAGACTGGACGCCTCACGGATGTCCTCAGTGGCCACAGCGGACCAGTTACGTCTCTGTCATTTTCGCCTTCGTCCTCTGCCGAGCCCATTCTGGCGTCGGCTTCGTGGGACCACACAGTGCGCCTCTGGAACCTGTTTGCTAGCAAGAAGAGCTTCATCGAACCCCTCGCTCACCCCACGGACGTGCTGGCTGTGGCCTTCCGTCCGGATGGCAAGCAGCTTGCTTCCACGACGCTTAACGGTGCGATTAACATTTGGGACGTCAAGGATGGTGAACAAGTTGGCACGATTGACGGAAAGCGCGACATTGCAGGTGGCCGCAAGGAAGGCGACCGCATCACGGCGGCTAACAACCAGCTCACGAAGCACTTTACGAGTGTTTGCTACTCGGCTGACGGCTCGCTTCTTCTTGCCGGTGGACGTTCCAAGTTCGTGTGCATCTACGCAGTGGAGCCTCAGATCTTGCTTAAAAAATTCCAGATCTCACACAACCTGTCGCTGGACGGCATCTTGGAACAGCTTAACAACAAGAACATAACAGAGAGCGGTCTCAGCAAGAGTGAGCTAGACGCTCATCTGGATGACTCGGAGGCTTCAGGCCGCAGCACTGGCGCTAACCTTGTGGGTGCTAAGCGTGCTGTTGACCCTGGTAGCCGCCGCAAGAATATGGAAGTGTTGTCCAAGGCTGTTCTTTTCTCCCCCACTGGACGTGCTTGGGCTGCCGCGACCACGGAAGGTCTGCTAATCTACGGCCTGGACGAGAGTCTGGCCTTCGACCCGTTTGAGCTGGACGAGGATATCACACCCGAAACTATCACACAGACGCTGGCGCGCCGCGAATACGCACGCGCCTTGGTGATGGCGCTGCACTTGAACGAGGAGCCGCTCATCGCTCGATGCGTGGAGGGTGTTCCGCTCGCTAGTATTCCGCTGGTGGCACAGACGCTGCGGGGTGAGATGTACCTGCAGCGACTGCTCCAGCTGCTGGCCAAGCGGATGGAACGCAGCCCGCACCTTGAGTTCTACCTTCAGTGGAGTCTGGCTGTGCTTAACACGCACGGTCAGACACTGCGCGATGACCCATCCAGCAGTGCCACGTGCCTCCCCACCCTGCGTTCTCTGCAGAAAAGCATTGCGCGCCACCTGCAGGACCTTGCCAAGATGTACGTTGATCTTTTGGTTGATGTTAAAAGTGTGCTGTGGCTGACATTTATCTGATCTCTTTGTGTTTTGCAGTTGCGATGATAACGAGTTTACGCTCAGCTACCTCAAGAATCTCAGCAAGATGCAGCAGACCCAATAGAGCGAGCAAGATGGCAGTGCGCCGGAAGGATCGCTCGTCATTCTCGTCAGTAGTTGAAGGGCTGTCTTAGGGACAGCAAGACAGCTCGCTGGTGGAATGACATGGGATCGTAGTAATAAATAGACTCATTGTGTGCTTCTTAATGGTGCTTGAGTTCGTCTGGGCCGTCTTCTGCAGCTTTGCGGCCGCCCTGCTCCTCCTCTATTGTAAGTATCCGCCTCAACTTTCAGATGTGCAGCTTGTACTGTTGCCATCGCTGTTGCGATCTGCTTCGCGACCTGCTTCGCCGCTTGGGGTCCACATCTTGATATCCCGGTTCGAACCCGATACCATCAGCGCACGTGTGGGATGAGTCGCGAGCGCGAGCACAGGATGGTCATGCCCGGTCAAGACCGAGCACACTTCCTGCGTCCCCACATCCCACATGAAGATGCGATTATCTTCCGACCCGCAAGCAACAACCGGCTGCTTGTTCCACTGCTGCTCCAAGAAGGCGCACTGCATGCCGAATTTGCGGTTGACATGGCCGCTGTACGAGCGGACACAGATATCGCGCATGTAGTCCCACAAACGCACTGTGCCGTCAAGCGTCGAACTCAGCACGTATCGTCCGTTGGGCGTAAATCTCGCACTACCCACAGGCGCTGCCGGCTCCGTGATAATCGCACGCAGACACTGACGAGAAGCCACATCCCACACACGCACAAGGCCGTCATATCCGGCCGTAACCAGCAGCGAGCCGTCCGTCGGGTGGAACTGCACACTCACCACCGGCTCCTGATGCACGCCAATGATTGCAACGGTCCTGCCACTGCGTACATCCCACAGCCTCACGTTCTCATCGTGCGAGCCCGTAGCCACCAGTGACCCTTGCGGGTTGAAGGCCACGCAGCTTACGAAGCCCGTGTGCGACTCGAGGGGAGGGTCCGACGCCACCACCGCAGCGTTCGCCCCGTTCTCATCCAGCCCCAAAGTAGCAGACGAGCCCTCCAGCAGCGACAGTGGAGTAGTGAGCGCAGCGTCCAAGCTCCTATGCGTCGCGCCCAGCGTGGCGAGTGTCTTGGCTGTCTCCACGTCCCAGAGCCGTGCCGTCCGATCGTCCGAAGCCGACGCCAAGTGCCGCGAGTCCGGTGACCAGCAGGCGGCTGACACACCAGCTTCATGTCCGTACAGAGAGGTCTTGGGTGGAGTCCCCAGCTCGTTGTTGGACGCCAACCGCCAGATTTTAACCGAGGAATCGGCAGCTACATGTAACAGAAGAGATGGAGTTAGGTGGGAGATAATTGACGGAAGGAGGGGCCCCCTTGGAGAATAAACGCACAGGAGGAAGCTAGGAAATTCTCATCAGGTGAGAATGATAGACCGGAGATGGGCTTGGCGTGCGCGGACAGCGTCTGGTGCGCGTGCCAAGCAGCGGGAGTTGCCGTCTCCTTTGTCATTTTATTTAGCGATTACCAATGGCAATTTGACATTTAACTGTAATAACAGCCGTTAAGGACTTTTGAAAATATATAGTTTATTACAGGTTGAATATTCGCATACTTTATATAAAATGAAAGTTTCTAGAACGACATTGATACTTTGACGATGTCTGAGCCGGAGTCGAGGTTCGAGGTGCTGGAGGAGGAGACGCACTTCCCTGCGACGCACCCCAAGAGCGTCGGGAAGCAGGCGGAGAACCAGGAAGCAGAATCCCTTGAAGAGAAGGAGGAGGAGACGCTGGAGCAGCAGCTGGAGCGGCTCGTGCTCAGCCTCAAGAAGGACGAAGACGCAGACGCCGAGGAAGTAGACGGACAAGACGCCACCAAAGACACCAGAGAGAACGTCAAGAAGGCGTCGGGGGCCAAAGAACTCGGCAACAAGTGGGTGGCAATAAAAACTATTGTTTATTAGAGGGAAAAGGGTATTGACAATAATTATTGTGCTTTGGTGCATTAGATTCTTCGCTCGGGGCAGCCTCCTGGACGCCATCGAGTGCTACACGACGGCACTGAAGCTCTGTCCCACGGAGGAAGAGTATGCTTACAATAGGGTAAGTTTTGAGAACAGTTTACTGTTTATTGCGGTTGGCAAGTAGTTAACTCGACTATTATTGCAGGCGGTGTACTTTAGCAACAGAGCGGCGTGCCTGCTGCGGCTCGGACGGACGGAGGAGTCAGTAGATGACTGCACGCAGGCGGTGACGCTGTCGCCTACGTACGTGAAGGCGCTTCTACGGCGAGCGGAGGCGCTCGAGAAGCTGGACAAACTCGAGGAGGCGCTGGCGGACTACGACACCGTGCTGAAGATCGACCCGACGGTGCGCTCGGCGGTGAAGGGCCATGAACGGTTGCAGAAGATCGTGCACGAGCGCCAGGAGAAGATGAAGGCGGAGATGCTGGACAAACTCAAGGGGTTTGGTAACACTATCCTGGGCAAGTTCGGACTCAGCACCGACAATTTCCAGATGGTGCAGGACCCCGCCACGGGTTCGTACAGTGTCAACTTCCAGCAGAATCCAGGTCAGCCAGACCAGCAACGGCCGCCGCCGCAGCAACAACAACAACATAAGTAGAGCAACTGATGGGGCAACACAGTAGCAGTGGGGTGATACGCTTCGGCGTGTAAAACGCAGTCTCTGTAATATTGCAGCCTCAACTCTTCTATTCGGTGGCAAAGCTTACTTCTTCTTACCCTTCTTGCCACCTTTTTTGCCACTGCCTCCTTTCTTGTTCTTGGCAACCATCTTGGCGTACTCTCGACGGCAAAGTACTCCGCGGTACATCTTTTGGATGCAAGTTGCTGCATTGTAAATCATCTGTGCATTTCAACAACAACAAGAGTTTTTTCAAGCGGTGAGGGGGTGGACTACTCCTGACCCATTCAAAATACACGCAACGAACCATTTGCTTCTCGCGTTCCCGTGCTCTGATCTCTTCCAATACGCGCTCCTCGGCATCGATACGAGATTGCTCTTCGTCAATCTGCCAAATTTTACAACGCGTGAGGCTTTAGACCACAAATGCAGCATGAAAAAAAGGAAGATGATGGCGAGGTGTACCTTGAGGAAGTGTTCATTGAACTGCTCGCATTGCTCGCGTTCTTGCCTGAAAGTCTTCTCCAGCGTCCGCAGTTCGACTTCCATAGTATCCATCTCGCCGTCAAACTTCTCTACTACCGCCGCGACCTCGGCAGCCATCTTGCACTTCTTCTTGCGAAGCCCGTCCTCCTCTTCCTGATGCTCCTGTGCCATTTTGGCAGCTCGTAACTCCAACGCAGAAGCTTGATCCAACAGCAACTTCATCTCTTCCGAGTGTTGGTCGTGTGCCTTGGCTTGTGCCTCCTTGAGATCCGTCTCAAGCATCATGAGCTCATGCGAAGCGGTCTGTTAGAACAGCAAAACCATCGAAGTGAGTCTCCAATCACGACCCGCAACGATTTACACTTTGCAATGACCCAGTACCTGGTTGATCGTATGCAATTCAGTGCGTAGCTTTTGCACCTGTGCGTCCAAGAGAGCCACCTCTTCTTCCTTGGTTTTTCGCATCTCCGTGAGCTTCTCTCGAATTGCCAAGCGTTCATCCTCCGCTTGCTTCATGCGGCTTTCAGCCACAGCCATGAGCTCCTTCTTAGACTTGGCATCTTCCAGCGTCTTGTCCAATTGTGCGTGCGTGAGATCTGTGAGCTCGGACAGTGCATTCACCAGCATCTGCAAGTCCTCGGATCGGTCGTGAGTCGTTGTGCCCTTATGGTACAGCACTTCCACGGCCACGGGGTTTTCACGCAGGTCTCGACACAATGCGCGTGCCGTCACACGAACTTGGTCGGCGATATCGTCCTGACGACTGTCCATGGCTTGAGTCGCCTGCTGATAGAGCTGTTCCCAACGCCAATGCTCACGCAACAGTTCGGCCGAGTTGAGGCAGCGACTTTCACGTAGATCGCCCAGAAGTGAGGTCTGTGGCTCTAGCGGCACATACGTGAGGTAGTTCAGGCGATCAAGCAGG
Source organism: Phytophthora podocarpi (assembly GCA_001314375.1). Lineage (NCBI taxonomy): Eukaryota > Oomycota > Peronosporomycetes > Peronosporales > Peronosporaceae > Phytophthora > Phytophthora podocarpi. The sequence continues at coordinate 60,672 of LGSN01000073.1, forward strand.
TCACCCATGACCGCCATCATGCGCTGCGACTCGACATTCGTCAGCTTCTGCATGGTGGCACGCGGTGGAGCAGGTTCCTCAGCTCGATCGAGAATGAAGAGCCGCGAGCCTAAACCAGGAACGAAAGCTACGAATTTACTACTAAGAATTATACATGTAAGCAGTATTTTTTGTTTGTTATCCCATGTTGTTGTTGTTATCATGGAAAATGATGATCATCAATACGTACATGCAGGGAGCGAGCAACTGCACTCAGTGTTTGGTATTAATCTTCCGAATGAATGTCAACGCTACCACAAATTCGATCGGATGTAGCACTGCATTTTTCAACGCTGATACGAACCCTGCCCTCTCTTCCTCTGTCACAGCAGAAGAATCCTCCAGCTTCGTCAAATCCAAGACGTTCTGCGAGTCTTTTGAGGAGGAGGAGTCGGTGGAATCAACTCGCTTGAAGGTAACCGCGTCAATTGTCAGCACCATTTCTTCGCTGATGTTGTTAAACTTGAATGGGACCATCCTGCTGTAGATCCTCGAACCAGTGACGATGTCTTGGCTCTCTGTTTACTGAACCATGTTGGACTTGCTGGCAAGCGCATCACCGGTCGTGTGATAAGCGATTGTTGTAGATAGAACGAATTGGCTAAGACGCATCTTGTTCGGGGCCTCACTGACACTGACACTCCTTCAAAGTCTTAGCACCCCAAAAAGCGATAAGGAAGAAGCTTTGAAAACGATCGAGGAAACCGCGAAGTTCACTTGGGGTATGAGTACGAAGAGCAGCAAATTATCTTGTCGAGCCTTCTTAGATCAAATACACTCTGAACACGCTTGGAATTGCAGGTACTACGCTGTTGTACTTTTGAAGTATATCTTTAGGACATCTACACCTCGTTTTAATGCTACCAAAGGAGATTTCTTAGCTTGTCGACTGAGTTATAGACGTCTAACCCAGGAACGCTGAGCGATAAGAATTACGCCAGTACATTTGCTGAAATTTTTTTAATCACACGGTCCTGGCTTGCTGAACGCCACGGATAGATTTACTCCCAACATACATGTTGTAGCGCCTTACACCGTGTCGGGTGTAGTGGCAGCTTACGATGTGCACTCCTCGCCTTCTGCACCGTCAGCCGGAATATACCAGCAGTGCTTTGTTTGCACGCCACCGATGGTCGTATCGTCCAACTTCGAGCCGAATGACCACGATTTATCAGCCGTGTGGTACTGCAGTTTCATCCATTCCTCCGAGACCTCCATCGAGAAGAAACCGTACTCATCACCCGTGTATGTCCATACATTTTTGGCATACTTGGCTGAGTACGTCGTGAGACCACTGGCAGACTCCTTCTGAATACCGCCACCAGCTCCGTTCTCCACAAAATGCACGCCAAGCGGCTCCGAGTAGTCGTGCTTCTCACCGTGTGTGTGGCCATACACCCACGCGTGAATACCAGAGCCCTCTAGGATGTCAAACCACTCTTTCATGCCTTTCTCGGCGTAGTGCGCATGGGGGCTGTAGTGGCTGTTGACAATCTTCCACGTCGCAGTGGACGTCGCCACCTTTTCGGCGAGCTGCTTGCGCGAGTCGTCACCCCATTCCGCAAACTTTGCGAAGCACGCGTCGTACATATCCGTGTCTCCACCAGCGCAGAATTCATGCCCACGAGCAACACCTTTGCACGAGTCGTCATCGCCCTCCGCGTAGGCGAAACACTGACAGCACACCTGTTGAGCAGCGTGTACGTCAGCATCACCCGAGTCGACGTTGAAGATGTCAACGCTAACGCCCGAGCTATCATCTTCAATCGAATAGACGTAAAAGTGATCTTTCAGCACCCAACGGTTGTCGTTGGGGCTCGTGTACTCCTGCTGCCACTTGAACTTGTTCTCCAGTGCCGCAACAAGGTCGTCAGCACTACTACACTTGGCGTTTTCGTCGCCATCCGAGCAAATAAAGCTACCACCACCGTAGTCGTGGTTACCCACCACGTTCACAAAGGGAATCCCCGCCAGATTCTCACCGTCGAATTTTTTCTCAAAGGTTGAGGTAAAGCGGGAATCACGTCCTTCTTCACTGTTGATACCCGTCCAGTAAAAATTGTCGCCGTGACCAAGGATCGCTTTGGGCTTGATATCGGCGTTCCCCGCTTGCGTGTTCATGAGACTGGCCACGACGTCCTCTGCGACGATGTCGAAGTTTGTGTACGTCTTCGAGCGGGTGCAGCACGAGTCTTGGTAAATGGTCGTTCCCCAGTCACCAACAGCAAAAGCAGACAGCGAAAACGTTGCTGATTAACGTAACAATGAGAAAGTGTTAGCGGACTTCTTCGTTTATCAACTCAAGAGAACGGAAGTCGTACCGGAAGTCGGGTCGGAAGTGATTGAGCTGGTGCTTGAACTCGTGCTGTTATTTTTCTTGGACCCTTTGCTCGTACTACCGGACGAAGTGGTAGTCGAGCTATCGCCGCCAGACACACTAGAGCCGGGACCGGAGTTAGAAGTCCCAGAACTCTCGCTGGCCGAGCTGCTGCCTGCATCGCGAGTCACTATCACGGCAACAATGACGCCGATGACTGCGATGACCACCACCACCGCGGTGAGCTGAGCTTTCTTGCTCAACATGTCGGCGCCAAGTTCAGATGTGGCTGTACCGCTGCAACTGCGGTTTGTCCTGGCGTGCTGACAGGAACTTGAATGCCTCCTGGGCAAAAACGCAAATGACGGCTGTATTTTAGCCCACACAAACAGTTGAAAGCCTATCCCAAAACGCCAGCATCCGAACCTTCTGGCTCTCCTGATTAATTAATCCTGACCGTCAAGTTGACGACGTTCAAGCAGATTACCACGACAGATCTGCTAAACGCTCATCATTGAGGCATCTCATTTGACTGGGACGAGCATATGATGCCCATGTGGTTGTATTTTGCTTCCACCGAATTCCACATACTCAACCCCTCTACAAAAATCCATGCCTGCAATGCCCACGAGATAAACATGGGCTACATGCGTCACGCATTGCATGTGAACTACCGGTACGCCCAAGTGGGCGCAACTTTTGCCAACAAGTGTATTGGTAGTCTCGGACTCAAGATCGTGGTCTTCAATCTTGTAACGGTGATATCGACAGAGGTGCAACACGCTTACCAATGCTGATAACGAGGAGGCCAGAGCTCTGAACTTCAGAGCTCGTCTCCAGAAGACGCTTCCGTTGAAGAAACCATCTATGAAACTAAAATAAGCTTACTCGAAAGAAAAAGAGGAGATTGGTTTTTCTTTCTTTCGTGACTGCAGTCGGCAAATACGTCTAAGTTCAAAACAATATTCTTTATTTTAAAATATAAATGTACCACCACTATACACACACTTCCCTTGTCGACGCCTTCGTTCGCGAGAATGTGTACAGGGGAGAACCCGCTCTCTATAGTGTCGCGAAAACACGTCATGATGTTGCCGTACAAAGGAGTCATCGAGCTGAAAATCTCTAGACTCGATGGGGGTACAGACAATCCCTTCAGTAGTGATAGCACCGGGAACCAATTCCTCTCTAAGGGGATTTCTATCAAGCGATAGGATGTACCATTAATTTGGCACACTCGATGTGCGTAAAGTGGATTGACACCAAATTCAAATAGGAGTGATTAAAGCATCTCCACTGGTTGGGAAATACTTCGACAACCGTATAATTTGCCAACAAATTTGTCGATCTACCTAAATATGGTCATCCACCGGTTTGGAAAAAAATCGGTAAATTTTACTGAAGTGCAAACTCTGACAAACAATTCGACAGATTTGTCGAACAGTTTACGGTCCGGCAAACGCGTCGTCTATTGCGTTCCCGCCCCAGTTGGAGGGACTCACTCGGACGGGGGCAAAGATGGAGAGGCCTACCGCAGTATCAAAGTGGTCGGCAAGACGACTGATGAAAGTCGGTAGACGACGGACCTCGCGCAGTTAAGGCGCACAACTCAAAGCTTCTGGGGCTGCAAGGTATGCATCGATAGGTGCAAAATGCGGGCAAGGGCGACCTCAATAAGCTCGTAGGCAACGCCATCCACGGGGAAGGGAGACCCGCTAGGACTGCTCGATTCGACGAAAACGACGCCGACCCTGCTCGAAGGTGTGAAATGTGAGGTACAGAACCAAGGCGAGCGGTGATGCAGACTGCCAGTGTCCAGCGCCCAACTCCAGAGCACAGTCCAGGACACTTGCAGTGTCCCGGATGAACCCAGCGGAGCCCATCCTGAACACTATCCTTGCGGCGCGTAGCCTCCTGCTCGGCTGCGTGCATGCGTGCATGGCACATACATGATGTGAGTGCAATATCAGACACTGTATGACGAGGACATTGTTGGCGGTCAACGACCGCAACATCGTGCAACACGAAATGAGAATGACTTAGCCTTATCTTTCGGTTTATGATGTCTTTGTATGCTAGAATACATCTTTGTGGTGCGGTGTGTGTGCCCGAGTGGGTGTCGAGCTCACTCACTTCTGCTTTTACGGGTCTGCGAGCACGACTCAAGCCACTAGTACACACGCTGCCTTGTCGTGGTATTTCGCGCCCGGCACTTACTGTATGTACGTACTTCCTATTGATTACTCTCTGCTATTTGCTTCCTAAGTGTTACCTGTCTCTAATGGCACCAACGCTGAGGAAAGATAGAAAGTTGGAGAGCGCGGTGACGCACCTTGCGTCACCTCAGAAGGTGATCAGAATCATACTGAATCAGCAGTCGGCGATGCCTTAGCAAGGAATAGTGCAGCATACAACGCTGCTTGGCGATCAACATTCTTGGGTGAGATCCCCGCGTCAACGTGGCTCCTCTTCATAAGAGCTGGGTCTAGCAGCGCTGCTACGCCGACGCGAGAAGTTCGAGTACGTTATCCTGGAGCTCTTCATGTATCGACGCTATTTTAAAAGTAATAGTTTTAAAATAAGATAGCAGCTCCATTTGACTTTGCTGGCAAATTTACAGGCACCGGTGCGGTTGCAAAAATAATTCACTAAAAAGCTTCGCAATTTCTTTGGCAAAAGACCCACAGAGGGGCACTATAGCTGACCTTTTTGCCTAACCGGTGGAGATGCTCTGAGTTGTACAAAACAGGAGTGATGGGCAAATTTATTTTACGCCAGTAATTTTTGAAATCGAAATAAATTCCCACGCTAATTTGTTAAAAAAAGTCATGGCGTGCGGCTCTTTCTGGCGTCTCCTGCCCCCTCGCGAAAGCCTCCTCCTCGCCCTAACTGCGCTAACCCGCCCGCCCCGTCACCCAAAGCTGCACGCACACTCCCTGCGTTAATGCTCCCCTCCTCGCACAAGCTGCACGCGCACACCCTGCATTAATCCTTCGCTTTGTGACTTCCTTCCTGTATCTGTGCGGTCCGTACGTATCTCTCACTTGTCTTCCTCTCGTTGTCCGTAATGTTAACACTAATGTGTGCCTATTTTTAACTAGACTGCGCCTTTTATCGTAATCACTGGGTGAAGAACAACCGTGCCGCCAATACGTTTCTCTTCCTGTTGAACGTATTGAGTGTACACACGCGAAGGACAGTCGACGAGAGGATAAAAGCAAACGTATAGATCGTGTTGTGCGTAGCGCTGGCTACCCGGTACAGATTTCTGCTACGCTCACGTACGACGAGGAGGTTGGCTCCTATCGCATCAAGGTTACGCGTGGTGTGTATAAGCACAACCACGTCATTGACAGGTGTGTCTTCGACAACTATGCACCGCAGCAAGGCGTGGAAGACGAGGGTGCGATTAAGGTTGTCATCGAGCTGTATCTGACCGGATCGAACATTAAATTGGTTCACCAGTATCTGAAATCTTACAGGCACCTCAGTGCATTTTCGAGGTTTCAGTTGCGTCAATAAAAGCACGATCTATGATTATTGGATTGATTGAAAACTTGTTAGACCTGACACGTCGCTCATGCATCTTCCACCTTCACCCGGCTCCACCTGCCTTGATGGGTTCAATGGCTTTCCAGGATCCACCACCTCGATGGATTGGATGGCTCTCGAAGGGTGAGCACACCAGGGTTTAATTCACTAAGTCGTAAGGCTAGCTAGCAGGAGACAGCTAAGCAGAGTGCCAGGGATAGCATTCAATCCAGTTCTCAATTTTACTCATAGGACTCACTAGCGGCTTGGCACTTCGAAACGTTTCAAATCAGCATCGACCTGGCACAACCGTCTGGCCAACCTTACAGCCATGAGGCGCATGGCGCAGAAGGTCGACAAGGAGCGCTATCTCACGTACTCGATCACAGTACGTGCAGCCAACAAGAACAAGGACATTGAAGAGGAAGTTGTCACGACGAAGTTACCGAAGTTTCTCAACGGCGGCCCGAAGGACTTCCTGGAGTGGACTTACCACTTCAATTAACGGGCCAAACTGAAACCCTGGAGCGCCGAAGATAAGTACCTAAACGCGGCTATATTGCTCGAAGGTGACCTCAGAGAGGCGCTCGAGGATGCGTCATTCACCGACGATGTCGTGCGCATGGACGAGGAGTTCATCCGCGCGCTTTGCAAGGCGTCTGTCGTGATCCTACCATTGGACTACAGTGAAAAATTACAAGAAGAGCTGTGGGAGATCAAGATGAACAGCGGTGAGTCCCTGTCCGAATACAGCAAGCGCTTCCGTGCCTTGTTGTGCATGGAGCACACGCTCGCCAGATTGAGTGAGAACGCGCCGATGGACGCTTTGTGCCGCTTGCACAAGCGTGACTGCCATACGAAGGGCAAACAAATATGACACCAGCGGCCAAATCTACACTACAGTTACAGCACTCGTAAGGTTCTTCGAGCGGATCGAGCAGGGCGAGCAGCACCTGCATCATTCTGGTGGCCAGGACAAACGAAACAATATCCACGACAACACACGTAACCACGGGCGTCGAAGCAACTCCAGCAACAATCGCAACTACCACTATTGTGATCGTCGAATGCTTGGTCCTTGCAAAATCGCGAGCTAATAGGCCGTATGACGGTATGGGTACGATATTAATTGGAGGCACTTATATAGTAAATCGGACTAAAAATAGGGGGTGCGGATGATTTAATCGGAGTACATGGCGAACTGGCAGAGAAGCCTACAAGCATCAAGTCAGTCAAGAGTCGTTGTGGAAGTTGGCCGGTGTCGCAATGTACTCAGCGGATTATAGCTGGATAGCAATCACTCTGTACTATACATACTTCACTACTTGTACGTTTGGCCGCTCTCCTACGTAGGAGTCAATGGCTCCGGCCGCCTCTGCAACGCGGTCTGGTATTGCACAGCGAATGCCCTGTCAAACTTCTTTTGCAGCAGACATGTGTAGCTGCATGACGAACGGGCTATCGAATGTCTTCTGCTTGTAGTAGTTCGCCTTTGCTTCTGCCAGCATACCGTACCAGCTTTCAGCTGTAAGTACCACTAACTGAGCCTGCTTTGCATGCTTCATATAGCGCTTCGTGTCGGACCGTGTCGCCTTTGTAGAGTATTCCGCCATAGCCGAGTTTACCTTTTTGTCAGCTATCGAATACACCTCAAAGATGTCTTGCTCTTCATCGAACTCAAACGCTGCATCCTCAACAGGTACACTAGTTCTGCTAGTGTGACCAACCTATCCTACATTTACAGCAACTCGAGCTCGCGTTTTCTCCATAGCGTGTTTGTATATGTTGCAGGCTCTCCGAATGCCCAGCCAAGCATGGGTATTTCAAGTAATTCAACTATATATGTACGACACGGCATCTAATAAAACGAAGTACAAATACTGACGTCTAATTATAAGCTGCTCTTTGTTTATATATAGCACATCGGTATCATTAGCGCTCTAAGAGCATCTCCACCGGTTAGGCAAAAAGTTCAGCTATAGCGACCTATCTGTGGGCCTTTTGCCAAAGAAATGCGAAACTTTTTAGTGAAGTATTTTTGCAACCGCACTGGTGCCTGCAAATTTGTCAGCAAAGTCAAATGGGGATGCATATTATTTAAAAATAGTATTTTTAAAATAACGCCGATACATGAAGAGCTCCAGGATGACGTGCTCGAGCTTCTCGCGTCGGCGCAGCAGCGCTGCTAGACCCCAGCTCTTATGAAGATAAGCCACGTCGACGCGGAAGATCTCACCCAGGAAAGACAGCCAACGTTAGTCGCCAAACAGCGTTGTATGCTGAATTATTCCTTGCTACGGCATCGCCAACTACTCATTCAGTATAATTCAGAGCACCTTGAAGCAGGGTGGGCGTCGTTTTCGTCGGATCGAGCAGTCCTAGCGGGTCTCCCTTCCCTGTGGGTGACGTTGCCCACGAGCTTCGTGAGCCCGTCCTTGCCTGCGTCTTGCATCTATCGATGCATACCTTGCAGTCTTTTGACTTATGCGCCTTGACTGCGCGATCCCCGTCGTCTACCAGCTTCCATCAGTCGTCTTGCCGCCCGCTTCGATGCTGCGGTAGGCCTCGCCATCCTTAGCCCCGCTCGAGTGAGTCCCTCCAACTGGGGCGGGAACGCAATAGACAACACGTTGCTGGACCGTAAATTGTTCGCCAAATCTGTCGAATTATTTGTCAGAGTTTGTACTTCAGTAAAATTTACCGATTTTTTTCCAAATCGGTGGATGACCAAATTTAGGTAGATCGACAAATTTGTTGGCAAATTATACGGTTGTCGAAGTATTTCCCAACCAGTGAAGATGCTCTAAATCGATCGATTAGCAGATAAATAGGACACCATGCTTGGCTTTCACAACAAAATAACAGTAACAATCGTCAGCAGAACCACGGTGGTAACCGTGGCCGAGACAACTGCAATAGCAATGGCAACAAGTACTGTACCTTCCACAGGCCGACGACGCATAACATGCAGGACTGCCGTGTACTTCGCAACGATAATCATCAAGAAGAACATCAACGGGCCAACCACCACCAGCGTGGCCGTAACGCTTCTCAACTCTCAGGCGATCGCCGCCAAGGGCAAACTTGTGTAGAGCAGTGCAACCGGCGAGACGAAACGTTCCAGCGATGAGAATTATATGTTCGTGGGCCTCAACACGATGCCAACTGCTGCGCCAGCTCCGATGCGAATCGTGATCGAGATGAAGCATGGCAAATAACGCTACCACCCGCTCTTCGACAGTGGCTGCTCCAGTATCATCATTCGATATGAATTTGTGCACGCAGCCAAAGCCTAAGGTGACAAGCTGGAAGGCGCCAGTATCTCGTTCGATCTGGTCAAAGGCAACTGGAAAAGGTGAGTGTCGTTGGCAGGCAAGCCGTCTAGCTGGATCTGCAACGCGCTGGCCGTGGCGACGCTAACCAATGACTAGTACAAACTGCAGCCGCTCATGATCAGTAGTAGGGGCCTAGCAACTTTGCTGGGCACTGCTGCTTTGAAGAAACCCAGCCCCGATCTAAACAGGTCGCTGTTCCTGAACCTGGCCTCCGTGGTAGTAGCCGCAGCTCCTTCGACACCGCAACCGCTCAGGATCTCGAGCGGGACAATATTTCCAGGCAAAGCAAACCGCGGGAGGACCTTAGCACCAGCGGCGCTTCTGCATGCAACCACGGAGAGGGGGAAGCTCGTCCCCGTGTCCGTAGGCCAGACTTGCTTGCGCCACGACCAGCGACAATCTACGTTGTTTCGTGCTTGTCTGAAAGCGGTTTGATGGATGTTTAATACATGGTCGGCAGCGTACCCACGCTCAATGTAGAGTTTGACGAGGGTACCAAACAGCTGCCTGATGCCCGCACATTCGACAGGTTGCGGGCCCTGGCAATCGATTGAGATACCCGAACGACCAGGGTCAGGTGGCGTTGCATAAAGCGCCGGTACCAGCCGTCGCCTACGCCAGTTCGCGAGAGCAGCTCGGTTTGCCTTCGTGATAATTTCGCAACGCTTGGCCGGCTTGCCCACGAACTGTCGCCCTAACATACACCCTACAGGTTTCGCTCTGCCTCGATAGTAAGGCGAGGCTCAGGTCCTCGGCGCGGAGGTATTCTCACGTCTCCCTTCTTGAACTTGCCTACTTACTCGATCAGCGTTCGATACGCGATGTTGGTCTTCTTGGTCACTTTCTTCGCCTTCTCACCAGCCACCCCCGCTTAATATCTAAGTTTAGCTTAGCCCCCACGTTTGCTTTGCCATGGAGTTTGATTTGAATGCGCGTTGACTTCTCTAGTTGGGCTTTGGCCGAAGAGATTAAATGGAAGTGCAAACGAGGCAACTTGGGTATACAGGCTCCGTCGAGAGACATATTTAGAATTGCCTACCCGCACCACGCCAACAAAGATTTGGACCGGCGGCTGGTACCGCCGCTTCCTCCAGCGTAGCCCCTCTTTCTCCAATCGAATCGCGCAGTGCATTCCACGCGTGCACAATACTGTGGATGGGGAGGCTGTTCTACACGCTGGCAAAGCTTTTCACCGAGATGAATATCGACGCCCCCCGCGTCTTTAAATGGACGAAACCTCGTTCATGCCAAAGACGGCTTGGCGCAAAGCCGTTGCTGTGCGTGACTCCGCCAACGTCTGGTGAAAGGAGACGAAACCAAGCTTCCACAAGACGGTGGTGGGCGCGGTGAGCGTGGCAGGCGCTACAATACCCCCTCTGCTCATTGTTCCTGGCGTGAGGCTCTTCAAGGAGGATATTGCTGCATTGAGTATAAAGGGATCGGCTATTACTGGAGCCCCCCCCGAATGGCTTCAGTAATATAAATATTTATGCAATGGTTGAAGTTCTTTGGTGAGAATGTTGCCGACCTCAAGAAGCCGGTGGTGTTGATCGTGGACAACAGCTCGACGCATGTTGGTGTTGGTAAGCTGCTCTTTCCTTTCCCTTTTAAAAAATGTTTTAACACATATCGGTTTTGGCGGGATATTGTAATGCAGACGCGACTGCGACGTGTGTCGAGTACGGGATCATGCTCGTTACGTTGTCGGCAATCGCGACGTACCTGTTCAAACCGTTGGATGTTGTCCTATTCAAACCATAAGGACTGTGTCCAGGACCTAATGCTGGAGTGGCTGTGCGCCATCAACGATCCTGTCGTCAGAAAGACGACTGCAATATAAATGGACTGTACGGCATACAGGAGGGCCCTTGTCGACAAGCTCGCAAGCTCCGTCAATGGCTTTAAAGAGTGCGGTATATGGCCACTGTCTATGGTAGAGCTCCGGGCACGCCTAGACTGGTATAAAGTTGTGGCATCAAGGGTGACATCAGTACAGCTGAGTGATTGACCCACCGAGAAGCTGTAATCGAAGAAGTTCGAAACGAGGTTCTTCTGCTTCCTCCTGTTGCCGTTACCGGCAAGAATAGAAAGCGTCGACGGTGAACGTTGCTGGACGCCTCGTTACGAAAGCACGGCTGCTGGCAGGTGCTTACGACTAAGTTTTACTAATCGTGCAACTAATTGGTCCAGTCTAAAATGGCAACAAATACCTGCGTGTGTATGCTGCAGAAGAACTTCTTACTAGAACGTGACTGCAACCAACAAAAATATGCACCACAAAGCTTTTTCATAGATATTTCCTGTAGTATCGACCCGTACAATAACTTTTGAAGGATTCAGTGCGCTATCGAGTGTTTTCTGGAGGGTCTTGAAACCGTGCCACATTTGGCAGTTTACTTTAGCGTCTTCTCTAACGTGAGGGAGTGGAAAATACTGGTTGTCGTATCGGGGCGGCTATCCATGTCTAGGTACCTCTCCAGTGGTGAGCTGAATGGCAGTTAGTTGCCCGCAATGGTAGTTGTCTCATCTTGGGGCTTTATACACACGATGTCTATAACGCGCAGGTCCGCATCCAATGCCGCGAGTTTCCGGTTTGCTGACACAGAAACGACGAAGCTATATCCTTCCTGAAATCATCCCTGATACCAATATACCGTGCGACCATCTCGGGAATTGACGACCAGCGTGTTATGTTTCTCTAGATTGGGCGAAGGTCCGTAACGTTTGCTAGATCGGTGCTGTTGTCGGGCAATTGTAGCTAACATTATCGATGCGTTGCCTTAGCCGAGCTTAATCTCGTAACTATTTAGAAACCTTGTACGGCCCGGTGGCTGGTACAGCCAATCAACGACACACCCAACTCGGTTGCAATCGCACGGTTCATGATGCATTGGTCACTAACGACACAGATGAAAGCGATGCGTCTTGCTCGATAGGTCGCGCATCCGCATGAAGTGGTCGACTTGGATATCAGCTGCGAGCGACCGCCGTCGAGCGGCGAAAAAGAGAACAGCCGTCAGCGAGACGTGCCTCCGACATGTAGCCGACAAGCACCGCGAGATAGAAAGTCGAGCCGTGTGCCCACCCATCAGAAAGGATACCAAACGCTTCCCCCATTTCTCATCTATCCCCTTGCTAACAAGGTGCATATTCGCATTCACTGTCCTGGATGTTGCCAGTCGGATAAGCGACATGAATCGGGTCAATAGGTCGTCAGACTCACACAGAGCGAGATTACGCACCACTTTCCAGCGCATCCTGCAGTACATAGGAGCCACTGACTTTGAGGCGAACCCAATTAACTCTATCGACCTATTCTCATAACAGTGGACGGTATCCATCCCTGTCAGATAGTCAGGATGCTTCATAATCCAGTGAGATAGGAGGTTGAAGTAGATAGTAATTTGGCCCTGCTGCCGTCTACCGTTGCATACATTGAAGGTGTAGCGGAAGAAAAAAAAAGAATGCATATATTTCAGAGGTTAACGGCATTGACAGGCTGTTAGACTAGTGGTGGGTTAATGGCTTTGGGCTTGTGGCTGAGCTAGTGAATAGCAACATGATACGGTAATGAACAAGCTGCAACGAAGTTCAGATATGAACGAGTGTCAACGATGTTTCGTCCCAGGGAACTCTAGGGCTCTAGTTTTGCTTCACTATAACTATTTTATTATGCCGTGTTTGGCACTATAATCGTCCATTCCTAACACGGACCCGGTCTTTCTAGGATGTGTAAGCCACGATGATTTGACTGATTGCGCCTTTGAACAGCAAGACGAGAGACATGGCGATACGATTGCTACGTGCAAAAGGAGACAAGTATTAGTGGAGCAGTACAAGACGGCGACGTCTACACAAAAGATCAAGAGTGATGTTAGCGTGTGTCGTTATTGTGGCTCGAGACGCCGACTTGTCTCCTGATTTCAAGTACTGCGCGGCGCCATCGTGAGATGCTGAGACTATATTAAAAGTGTATGCATTTCTGTAGGAGAGGTTTATCAGCTTTGTTTGCCGTTATGTTGAATGAAATTGCCCAGAATGGATGAACAGCGCGCCGCTATGCGGTATCAGATGGTAACGCGGAGGTGATGTTGCTGTCAAGTGCTTGAGACGCCGACATGGGTTCAGCCACTAAAAAACGTGTCGACGCTCGTGCTGGCTCCATTCATGTGGAGTAAGCTAGGTGGTATTCTGTGCATTCTCTTAATTGAGGAACTGTTTGTGCATCTCGACAGCATAGTTGTTATCCTACGCGTCTTTCATTGAGTTGAAATGATACATCCAAATACGTGAGTTTTCGATAACGAGGATACTCAACTGCGCTCGCCCAATGCAGCGTACAGCCAACCCAAACTTCCCACTCAACAGTCTCCGTTTTTTTGTTGTATTTAGTGTGAATCAGGCGTGTTTGATCTCTCTATAGAGGACAGTACCACACGAGCAAACACCTCTTTTATTGTGCCATATAGCGATATATGAAATAACCCAACGCTTTTTCAGTCAACGTGGTGTCAGGCAATCAACTATCTAAATTATCAGGGGAAACGTGAATGACAAGTGTATCAATTGAGTCATCACTTCGAGATCAACAACAAAACGTTATCGGATAACGCGCCGAATGAACCGGCTCGTCGACGCTTTTTCATGAGAACTGTCTACAGCGGATTCGTTCTGGGCTTAAACTTCAATTAGACTCTCGTCATCATCATTGTCGTTATTGCCCCCAATTGAAAATCCACACCTCGTCCCTGCGAACCGCTCTGTTGTCTGTCCGTCAGTCGGTTCCGTAACGCTGCCGAGCGCAGCTCTGGATCCCATTGGCCAAAAATAATCTTTAGCTGCCGAGCACAGCGAAGGCGACCCAGATAGGCCGATAACAACCTGGCCGAGCGAAGCGAAGGCTGCCATGATTGGCTGAAAAAATAGACACCACTGCGACTAATACTGTATTACCGCCCGCGTAGCGAACGACCCCACCGACCAAACCTATAATAGCTGCCTGCGAACCGGGCGACCCACCACTAAAATCACCACCCGCGAAGCGGGTGGCGCTCGGCTAGCTCCCGCTCTACTAATCACAAGTCCTGTGTGTCCGTCCGTCACGGAACAGCTTGCCCTACTGCCTTTTTCTTCTGTTTCGGTATAGACTTGCGTGCCCTTTTTCATACATTACACACCCATCAAACCGACTCTCCTCATCTTCCTGCCTGCACTAACTATGCGAAATTACAAAACTAGCACAATCGTGACAGTTTAGCAGTATCTTCGGAGCGGCTAAAAGTACGATTATCGACTGATGCGTAAAGGACAGCCCTTCTATCATTGGTCAAACCCCCACTTTCACGCCGCGCCAATGCCGCCGCTTACGGCACGTGCTTGATGTGTGGTGACTGCGCGCACAATATATGCATAAGATGTCACACATATCGTTTGTGACATCCCCTTACTCGGCTTTAATTGGACGCCGCCCAAAACTGTTATATACGGGTCGAATATGACGTGTCATACGCTACCTGTATGTCAGAATTTGATAGCAGTCGTATGGCACCCTTCCAGCAAGCTTCTATAAATCACCTCCAAAACTGCCGTAAATATCGAGTATTGCGTCCTGATGCAAGTGCCCATTCGCTCTTACAATGTGTCCCGTATGGAATGTCACTTTGGACATGCTGTCCAAAGTGACATTCCATACGGGACACAGTTTGGGCGTGAAACCTTCTCGCCATATATCTTGCTCCCCGACTTTTCAGTCTATAATTTTCTCCGCCCCATCAAGCTTCTCTGCGAGCAACATCTCCCCTATGAACTCCCTCGAGCTTGTTGCTGTAGCTGCTACTTTGAATAAGCAAGCACTAAACCTACGCGACCTACGGCGTCAAGTAAACCAGCTTCTCGTTGNCCGACACCGACTGTCTGCAGCCTGTTTAGGCGCTCCGCATCTGTCTGCGTGGACGCTGGTTTACGAGTACGGAACCGACGAGAATCTGCTCGACGTCACCACCTTCACTCGGTAAGAGACTTCGCTTGCTTAAAGGGAGGATGCATGTTCAAGTCTAACACGCGAGCTGCTATTGCGATCGTAGAGCTGCGTTCGACGAGCTATTAGCCCGCTTCGCCGAGTTTTTCACCATCCATCGACCTGGCCACAGGGGAGGAAGACCGCCCAAGCTGACGCGTCATCATCAGGTCCTGGGACTCCTCCTGCACTACTACGAGGGCTCGATGGGTTGAAGACCGTGTGCGAGGTCTTCTCGGTGCCTCCTACGACGTTGCAACGCACGCTGGCCCGCGCTGAGCTAGCGCTGCAGGCTGCTCTTCGAGGATTTTATCCTGCTCGTTTTGGATGGCCCTCTTTAGAGCACCAACATCGAGTGGCATCTTGGGTGGAGGCCCGAGAGCCTCTTTTGGGGAATATCTTTGGGTTCGTTGATGGGAAAAACTATCGGGTAAGGATTCGTGGATAGCTTGTTAGCCTTTGTGCTATCGCTAATGTGTTGTACTTTACTGTAGGTGACGCAGCCAAGTGATGCTGATCTGCAGAACGCGTACTACAACGGATGGCCGCATTGAGTATTTGTTACGGGCACTATCTGCTTCGGTGTTGACGGTTGTATTCTGTGGGCAAAGCATAGCTGCCTCGGCTCGTGGAACGACGCTGATATGAGCCTCGAGTTCCGCGAGAAGCTGCTGGACCCGCGGCTGTGCCCCGACCAGCATCTCGGTGTAGTATGCGACTCGGCCTTCCCCTGCTCAGCCGCTATGCGTGGCCGAATCCTGACCCCTCTAAAGGAAGGGGATATTGACCGTCTCCTCCCTTCAGTGAGCAGCCCGACGCGCATGCTTCACAACGCCATAATCGGGGAGTGGGGCATGGGAACGTGGAGAAAGTGTACTATCGTCTGTTGATACGGCTGCCCTACGCCCCAGACAGACGGCGCGTGTAGCTTTCGAACATGTTCCATCTAGCGAACTACAGGGTGCGCACTACGGGGATCAGCCAGATACGCACGACTTTTACTCGCGAGTTGTCGATAGTCTAGGAGCTGTATACGCAACACAGCGATGGGCACGTACAAATAGACAAACAACCGCAATATCGTACGATGATGACAACTTGCACCCGTTGTACTTACGGTTCGTGCTTTTTCATGACGCACGGCTGACAAGAAAATACCCGAAGTGTTAGTGCGACTGCGTGCGTGTAAGGTTCCAATTCAACTAGAGCCGCTTGGTATACCTCGACGTGAACATCAAATGGAAAATGTATTTGCGGTAGACGCTACGACGAAAGTGGAAGGCTAACTACAACGTATGCATCTGCTCTTGGAAGGTCGGGTGCTCATCTGCTACTTCTTGGTTGATCGGGTGCTCTCTTGGTCTCTGCGCTTGTAGCGGACAAGCCATGGGTTCCTTCGCGGAAGCTTACAGCTCCACGTTTGACATCGCACCGTTGCGAATGGCCGTGAGCATCAACATCATCTCTCGCATGTGTGCGCTAGCCTCGCGGCGATCAGCGCGGCGACGCTCCTCCACCGCCTCACGTTCTTCGCGGCGCTCTTGACGGCGGTGCTCTTCGGCTGCCTCACGGTCTTCACGGCCTCTTCAAACTCGGCATACGTGCGCTTCTTCTGCGAGTCTCCGGTCACGGCCAGGTTTACACCACCAAGGCGATCCAAGCTAGCGGAAAGTTCAGGGTAGCGTTGCCGTTCAAGGGCAGCAGCCTTGGTGGCTTACTGGGGGCTGGATGCAGCTGGAGTACGCGGGGTACGCGAGGCTGCATTGGTAGAGCGCATCGCACCAGCACCCTTGCCTCGCTTTCGTTGCCCACTTTTCGTAGCGGCAGGCGCACCAGCCACGGCCGCCGCAGTATCAGGTGCAGGGGCCGTGGTTGTAACAGTCTTCGCTGCCACCAAGAACGCAAGCTCCTGAGCGGCCATGTCCGTATCATCGGCGGGAATATCATCACCGGACATGCTGAACGGCGTCAACATTCCAGTCGAAGCGTACGCTTCCAGCTCAGCGATAGACTGACTGTCATACACTCCATCACTACTTGAGGCCACGTGATCGGGAGACGCGGGGTCGGAGATCGACGCGCCCGAATTGGTGGACTCACGATGCCCGCTTCCACTTGCAGTTTGGTCTGCGCCGGACACGTCTTTGTCACGCGAACCGCCGCTGCGGGGAATATCACCACCCCCAGCACCACCATGCGAGTCATCACCGTTACCTCCACCGCGAGGGCTGTGTCCATTTTCACGACGACGGCATCCTCGGCGTCATCCTCAACTTCACTAGCGAGAAAAACGGAGCTGGCTTCGTCGATCAGTGTTTTTTTACGTCCTTGGTGAAGCGGACATGAGTAGGAATGTTGGGGTTCCCCGTCGGCTTGCGCATGCCATACAAGCCCTTGAACTTGCGCCGAAGGCCGTCTAGATCACGCTCCGGTCAGTGGTGGTCACGAGCAGCGTTGTAGCGAGCCGCTACGGAGTCCCAGATGTCCCTACCCTGGGGGAGAATGCGCTTCACGGTGTCGAGCATGTGCACCACCTCAGGCAACGAGAAGTTCATTGATCCCGACGGCTTGCCCATGCGACGCTGGAGGGGATTACACAACGATTGAGTGTTAGCCGGCAATCCACGCAGACGGCATTGTGCCTATTAGGCAGCAAGCACTCGTACCGAGGATGGAGACTTAGTTGGAGGTCTTGCGAACAACGCGGGGAATTGAGAAGTGAGCTCTGCTGTCGGTCTGCAGTCAGCGTGGTGAAAGCGAAGAATGACTGGAGGCAACAGTCCCCCGCCTCCGTCGTGGCCGAAGCGCGCGGAAGCCGAGTTGAACTTGGCGACGGCTGACAAATCGATGGTAGAGAATCCACACCTCTTGAGGAATGCGCGCCAAAAGGAGCGCGAGAACACGTTCTGGTAAGGATCACTTCGATGCACCCTTCCGATATCTCGTCCGAATCACGGCAGGATTGACTCACTTCAACGCAACACGTTAGCTTTTCGCGCGCAAAACTCAGCAAGCCGTATTGACAATAACAACATGCATGCATAAGGAGATCGTAGCTTGCCCACCACCTTCCTCCTACCATTGCGAAACTGGTCACGGGTCGTCCTGCCCCTGGATGTTGCGGTGCACGCACGTAGGGTGCTTGCATCTGCAGACGATCCACAAGTCCTCTCCATAGTTGACAGTCACTTCCTTGCTCGGCAGAATTGCCTCCGTCGACACGGCCATCACTGTGTGGCGCCTGCCATTGGCAACCTCGTAGAACTGCGCGTTCGGCACGCACGCATCGTTGACGAACCGCATGCGCCCTCAGCGATGATGCGCTTCGAAACCCACGCAGCGCTCGCGTACACCCTCCGATCGCACACGCATATTGAGCATATATCCTTGGTTGCGAGGCCACTTCGTTGGATCTGTTACCACGTAGCAAAGCTGCCCCAGATATTCGCCCAGAACCTCTCCACGTTTGATGAGGGCCACCGCAACCAACGCGTGCTGGCCTGGCTTCGATTCTTGTTTAACCTTGACCTTGGGCGACTCCCGCGGACGGTTAGCACAGAGCTCCTCCCAAATGCAGCACTGATGCGCAGAAGAGGTTCATGCGCGCGTTTCGGCAGGTGTCCATACTGCATCGATCGCTGCAATCGTAGTCACTGAAGTGGTAGATGTACGGAAGCTTGATGGAATTGGGATTGAAGTAGTCGTAGAGATAAGCAACACGTGCAGGTCAGGTAGTGTCCACGAACACCTTTGCCGGCGCCTTAGAGCCGCAGAAGTTCCCACCTGCGTCGATGTTGGCGAAAACTTGGACAACGGACTCGAGGAGATCATGACATTTGCATCAGGGGGCGTTTCAGGTGCGTCGGGGCACACACTGACCGTCGACGTTGTGCGCTGCACCGTGACCTTGTGAATAACGTAGTTGGGGCGCACTGGAGGTGGCAGACACTTCTTGGGGAGGGCGACTCTCATTATCCTCTCGCCCTGCTTCCAGTTCAGTATGGACAAGCTTGAACGACTCTCCGAGACTCCTCTTGGCGGGCTCCTTACATTCGGCACGGCACTGCCCCGGACGTCGAGTCGACGGCTTCGGGGGGCTCACCGCATCGACTGCTTCCGGCGGCAGCTTCCTCGTGGCCTCAACAGGCTCTCTGTTAGCTGCCGCACGAGCGCTCTTGGCCACGCCCGGCCAGTCCGCCTTCTCCTCGTCGTTGCTGCTGCTATCGTCGTCAATTACGATGACGTCGGCAGCGAGTAGTGCGACTTGTGCGACTTGTGCAGTCAGTGGGCTCCTGACTCGATCTGTTCATACAAACAAACAAAGAGGTGAGGCGTCACTAAATACGAAGCGGGAGCGCAACTCGAGTCCTTCATACCGTAAGACTGCATGGCACCTTCTCGTTCGCGAAGCCAAATCGGAAGTGAGGTGGTTGACCCAAGAGGCGGTCGCGCGCCGTTGAAGTTGTGGCTGCATATATCTTTCTCAAATGAGCGGCGTAAATTTTTGACATAGTGAGACGAGAGTTACGTCTCACCAGATTTTAAGCTCGCTATGTCAAAATGTATGTGACGTCAAATGCCGAGCATACGACAGCACGGCCAACACTGATATGGCAGTTTTGGGAGGCGTTCATTGTTCCTGGCACGTCCTAATATATAAGACCAACAACATTGCACTAACCTATTGTTGGGAACACGGGTGGTGGAACCAAGGAGGGGGGGGTCACAGTTCGAATGGACCATGAATGTTCTAACGTAGAATAGTAACTAGAGTGACTATATTTGAGCTCCCTACGATTAGAGTCCCCCATTTCGATGGCATACTAGTGCTAAGAGAATGTATGATAACTATACAGTGACACGCCTGGCTCAGTTGTTTGAAGCGTACCTCTGGAAAGCTCCTGCAAGAAAGCTTCTTCTTGTAGAGCTTCGGGGGGAGGTCTGACTCACTCCGCAAGAGCTGGAGTAAACGGGGTTAGATTGGAAAAAGCGTATCGTGATTCGACTCTAGAAACTAGAAGATATGTCTGCTGAGGTTTGTTCACGATACGCATGGAAGATCGCCAGTCTACAACGATCATCGACTGAAGTGCCTCTCCTTGGACCTTCTATATGGCAAAACCAACAGAATACACTATTGGACGCTGCTGTAACTTAACAGCCAGAATTCTCATTTCACCGTGTACCATTTTCGAGAGCCGGATCGATGATTTTAGTCAAGCTCGTGCATCGTAATGTTGCGGTACTAGTACTTTTAGTAGCATCCACCAAGTCACAGGGGTAGTCTCCCAAAAGCTGAGTAAAAATATTGTGGAGATGTAGGATTTCGCAACGTGTGATAGAATACGAACACGAACCACGTTGAATATACAAAGCTGCAAGTGGCCCTGTCATCTCTTGATGATTCGTTAGATTGTAGGCTATTGGGGCTACTAGCATTCTGCTGGTTTGGAAACGGTCGTACCCCCCCCCCCCTCATTTCACCCCACACATCAGCGCTTAATTCCATCTGCTCTTCTTCCACACGGCACCGAAAGGCTGCAAGGGCCACTGCAGCCACCGGGTCAACGTGATTATGAAACTTGGTAACACACGTGCAGCCGTAATAAATTCGCTAGACCACGTCTTTTCTTCTTGATAGGAATTGAATGTCATGATTAGACTTAAACATCGCCATTATCACCTGATCGAAGCCATTTATATATTCGTGCGCTTATTATCTGATCATTTTGTTTTTGAATACGTCGGGATCGAAACTTCGTTTCAAGCACTCGTTCAAGTCGGGGCGACCACCCTAAGCAACCGATGGTATCGGAATGGCCTCCCAGTTCTCGTAGGTAGACCCACAAACTTGACAGCAATGCGCTTTCACCGAAAGCGGTAGTGTGTTGGTCACTACACTGGAAGCAAACGCCTAAATCTATTCTGCCAGCGGAAAACGCGTAGCCTCATCTGCCGTGAGCCTTTCTAGATCATCGCTGTTAAGAGGCCCATTCCGCAACCAGATAATAAAATGTGGGTTGAACACCCAAGTGGCGTATATCGATTTTCCCAGACATTTTCCCCCTCCTTTAGGAAGGTTGTGGGGCCAGACGCCAAACGGGATCCTCGTTTGGAACGAAGTCTCCGAACGGAGTTGGTGTGTGACCTTGTGGAATCCGTTTGGGCGGTTTACCTTCGGCGGACCGGACTTTACCGTAAAGTGAGTTGTTTATCACACTAATCAAATTTACCAAAATTCAGAGCTCGTATAGATCCTTCCGAACCGCGCTGCTACAGCTGAGAGTTAGACCACTAGCAAACCCGTCTCATCCGATAACCTAACAAATACAGATTTATACAATAAACACACAGCCGCTACTTATTCTTTTAGATCCTTGAGCGGTGGGTTTTAACACCAGTCTCACTTAGAGCTTCGTTCGGAGTACTGGTCAACTCTAAACGATCTCTCCCTCTCTCTCTCTCACAAATGCGCGCGCACCACCAGGACGAAGAACTAGTCTTTCGAACAGAGGAACACACTCAGATCTGATACAGCCTAAGTATACAGCAGTCTATCAATAGAATGCAAAGGGTGACTACTAGCAACCTCCTAGAACCATCGGCTATAAATATGAAACGGAAACCCCGTTCGGAAACAGAACAACCAACTGGGAAATGAAATAGGCAGATCAACCCGTAGCGCGCGTCACCCACGGTCCTCACCTAACTT
>LGSN01000074.1:0-80921 GCA_001314375.1 Phytophthora podocarpi
CGACGCCGTCGTAGGAGCAGCATCCCGCTGTTCCTTAACGATAAAGCCCAGAGCAGCAATGTGTTGCTCTGTCGGGGATAGCGTGCGCAGCATCGTCGCTACAGTCGTCTCGCCAATGACTGTTGACAGTCTTTGGAGCGCCAACCACTCTGGGTCCGACAGATAGGGACAGTCTGCACGCGCAATGTGCGTTGCAGACGAAGTTGGGCTTCCGTCCATCGGAAGGTTCTCTTGCCCGCGCTCGTATGACTCCATANGCGCACGTGTATGAGGAAGCGTTGGTTTCTTAGACTTAACTTTATTATACTTGCGTCTCACAAGTACAATTAAAGCTAGATTAAAGATAATAATTAACACTTTAGGTGAATTGAGAACTGTATTTTGTTTGCTTATTTGTAGTGAAGTTACCTCCTAAATGTAATAGGGGTCTACCGACGGGTAGTCGGCAGAATCCTATGATTCTAATTGGGTAGAAAGATGCTGCTTTCTACCAATGAGAGCCCTAAATGCATGCGGACCAGACGTCCGCCTAAATGTAGTCATTGGTGTGCCTCACACCAAGTAAGGAGGTCTTCTATCTCCTAACAGAAGCCATTTCTGTTAGGTTACAAGTGATGTAGCCACTTGTATGTGTAACTTCGATACAGCGCACCAGCATCGAAATCACCTCTGTATACTGCTCTTGTGAGACAATGAACACGGCGAGCATGTGGAAGTGTCGATCCTTGTCAGAGAGGCCCACAATAACCACGGGGTTAGCCAACTTGATACAACTTGGAGGTTGCATCCACGTGTAACACGAATGGTGCAGGATCGTGATCTGCGTGAAGCAGCAACTTTCTCGTGTAATCCTCACGACAAATGCATCCTTATCGGTTCCATTGCCGACTTCAGGTTTACCGTCCTGGTTATTGCGCCACGCAAATGTGATGGCAGCGGCCCTTCCTTGTGGTCAGTGCGGCCAGCAGCTCGGTGTTTTAGGCGCACTGAGCCGAGATGGTTGCTGCCCAAGCGCGCGCTGCCACATGATGGTGGACAAAGTGCTAGACAGTTGCCAAGGTCGACATCGCGTCTTCGCCGATGTCGAACTGGTGCATCAGGCCATTCCAGACACGAAGCGGACGGAGCGCTTGAGCCGCTCAATCGCGAGCAACCTCCTTCATAGCCAGTGTCAACTTTGGTTTTGAAGGTGCGAAGCGGAGATGGTTGCTTGAGCGTAACGCTCGTCCATGTCAACGACCTGTAGCAGTTGACACGTTCGCACGCGTCCATGCCAGGGCATGGCTGGGACTGCACTGCAGCTGCACAGGAGACACATGCACAGGTGAGTAGCTGGTAGCCCACGGCGTGGGGTCCAGCAACCGCACAAATGCTGCACTCGTAAAGGTCACTCATGACATTTTTGTGGCTTTTGAACGCCTCGAGGAGGATGTCGGCGTCGGCGCAAGGTAGCGCAGTAGCTAGGTTCTTCCAACCAAGCGCATTGAATGAAGTTTTAGCTGCACCAAAATTGAGTGCCGTGTTTTCAAACGTAAGTGTTATTAACAAACTTACCCTTGTACATACCAACGACGTCCCTTAAGTGCCAACCAATTCAAACTTGTTAGGTTTGTCGTCCCTCCAAATAATCGAATACATGAAGTAAAATTATCTTGAATTGAAAAGTGGCATCTCAGTCCCCACCTGCAACCAGTAATCGGTGAGTTCCCAAAGTGAAGAGCCAACCATACAGGCAGGTTCCAAATTACTTGAACAAAGTATGCACGAGATTATCGGTTCCGAAGCCAGTCTTGGCTCGAAAAACCCTTGTGAGATTATTTTGATGGCCGCATCCCGGCTAGTCTCACTTCCCGTTTCCGGCTCCCGCATACAACAGCGCGCTGTCCTCACATCGTAGCGGCCCCGCCAGACCTGTGAAGGCTCCACGACGATCGCAAAAGACACCCCGTCCGTGATCCGCCAAGCCACTCCAGATGCAGCTCCAAAAACCGGCAGGGCGGGTGATATACTGTCAGTTTTGATTGCTGGCTGTCGAGTGAAGGCAGCATGCGCGTGTGTCTGCTAGCTGTCGCTGCGCCTTCGTGTGGTACGTGTTCTTCTTGTATGCATTGTATCTATGAATGTATCCTCCTTAACGTTTGTGCTTAACAATTATCTGTTCTGTATGGTGCCCGATTTCGGTCAGCGCCCACACATTAGCTGGGAGAGCTCCAATCGAATTCCACCGTTGTTTTATGTGAATAGTCATGTATTATTAAAGAGTGAATACAAGTCAAATGAGCCTACAACTCGAAGTCTTTCTGCTTCCGTCGAGGGCTGTCGGGTGTGCTGCAATCAACAATGCCACCATTTGCTTTGCGCGTGATGAAGGCTGAGCAGAGTGCATCGTATGCCGGCCGATGTTCGAGCAGCGGTTTTCTCCAGCGTGTTTATAGCGATCCTGCCGGTTAGGACGGCCCTTCCCGCCAACATTGCCTAGCGCCGCGTTTGTCTTCTTGTCCAGCTCTTCTGCTGGCGCCCAGAGCATCTGTTTCCACAGTCGATACACGATGCCGTCTCATACCTTGAGATCAGCGCGGATAAATTGTCACTTCAATTGTTTTGCTGTGTGTCACAACTCGAGCGTTTACAAGTTGTACAAGCACCCGGCCAACGAATGCGCCTCGACGACGACGTCGTTGCGTGGAGGGGAACTGGCATCTGCTGCTGGCAGTTGCACGCTGGCGTCCTGGCAGAGTTACTTGGCTTCGCTTCCTGCATAGCGACGAGCTTGTGCAGCGTGCGCTGCATCATTGAAATGGATACAAGCATTTGCGTGACGGCTGTAGCAAGGACAACTGTGTCATCGCAGCAACGTTCGCCGAGCTGAGCGTAGTTCTCGGTTTCCCATGGTTTGCGAAGTTGGTGCCCCCAGTCGATACAGGTTTTCAGCGACAAGCGCGCCCCCACCGCAGCATTGATGGAATCCAGCGCTTCGTGGAAGCGGTACAAGTAGTGCAATGTGAAGCCTGTTGTCGCCTGCTCCCGCGCGACCGCTGCTCCGACTTCTTCAAGGAGCAGCGCTGCCAGTGTCGTATCCAGGACCCTAGCGTCTACTTTGAGACTCGTGTCCGTGAACTGCTCGCGTTCTTGAAGAGCTGGCTACGCAGCGTCAGCAGCTGTGCATACTCAAGCTCTGGAAGCAGCTCATTCAGCGAGGTGACGGTCGGTGTGATGCATGGCAGGCGCGAGTCCATGTATCAGGTTAACACTTTGCCGATACTCTGGTCCTCTCGCGTGGTGGTGCCCACGTACGTGAACGCGTTGGTGAGGGAGTCGAGCAGCCAAGCTCCGCGAGTCAAGATCCACTGTGTTGCGCGTTTTGGCGACGCATTCGCGTAGGTAGTAGAGCCATGCCTCAACGAGTAACTGCTGAGTTCCGTTGTCAGTTCAGGAGAGGCGTGCAACATGGAGAAAGAGCTCTTCTGATGTCGACATAGATAGCTGGTTCTTCCTAGCAAAACAGGTATCTAGAGCACGACCAAAAGTACGCCACACCAGCGTTAGCATGGCAGCATTATGCAAACTCTTATAGCCTGATCCAACACCCTTGATTGCGATTTCCTGCATCAGCACACGCAAGTCATTGAGAGTACAACCTGGGACTTCCCCAGTCTTTATGCTCGTTAGCAAATTTCGCTCCTCATTGGCAGCAGCCATTTTATCGCAATTTTTTGCAATTCTTCGCTGTCTGACAAGTGCTTTGGATAGTGCTCTCGCAAAAAAATTAACATATAGCCCATGCATCTGGCCTTCGCGAGAGGTCTTCCACGAGCACTCGGTTTTGTTTGCAGGAAAATTGAAAAGACAGTTAGAAATTTTGACTCGGCAGAGCTCCAGGAGTAGACAGAGATTTAGCAATGCTATCAACAGAATCCTATTCATGTTACAAAGAGCTAGGAATTCGCTGAAGCACTTCGTTGCTGCTAACTCCTGACCTGATGTCCCCTGAGGGACGGCGAGGCCTCTCGCCGCACGCTGCAACTTTTCAAATGCTGGTGACCAGATAGGATATTTATCACGAGAGACCGGGTTTGCATCACGATTTATCAGAATGGACCGGGTTTGAGTCACGGCGTTCTATTGGATAGAACGATTGGTGTTTTATAGAATCAAAGCTGTCCCCAGTATCTTCGCCTTATAACAGGTTTCGCCAGATACGGTCGAAGGGGTTGCTTCTAGTTCTCTCTTTTCATCGTCATTGCGACGCGTTCGCTCATGCGCGTTTGCTTAAGCTAACGAGTGGTTTGTTGCTACATGTAGAGTATGAATCTGAAGGGAGTGTTGTCGGTGCATGGGGTTACGCTGGGGTGTGGATTCTTGCGCGACGTGGCTTGTCATCGATTGTGTCGTCGAGACAGCTTCTTTGCGGGGCTAGGATACAAGGATAAATCGGTCTCGAGCCATCACAGATGTAACCCATGTATCAAAGTGCGGTGGATCGTGCATCCACGCTATTTGATAATCTTCAGCTCAAACGGATCTCGTGCTGACCACCATTGGCGAAGAGCTTGACCATGTAAGGAGGATCTTCAATTTCTCAAAAGCCCAACGACCTTATTACTTAGCTACCCGTGTTGTGATAGAACAAAATCGTCGCATTTTTTTTAATTTGTCATCAATGTATTCTAGTCAAAGCTACGAATTGTATAGGCGAGAGACGCCCAAAGCAATGAAAGGACTCGATCCTACAACGTACGTATCAGGAGTTAAAACTTCCGTTGGACTCTCCATTCCTGTCGTATGCTGTTTTCATGTAGTTATGTTGTGTCCTTTTTGCTTGCATCTACTGCAATGGTAGTGATTTCGCTCGTTTGGGACGTCACCACGCACATCGTCATCGAAAAACTTAAGTAATTCTGAAGAGCTGACAACTTTTTCACCATTCGACTGTGCTGCTTTTGGTTTTCTGTTCCTGAGTACTTATCCACTGTTAGGAATGCTTTTTTGCTGTTTCTTTCGATCAGCTTTTGGTCTCAAGACTGATGATTTCTTCCCGGCGTGGCGGTACATTGGCTGGGGTTGAATTATCTCCTCGCGGCGCAATTCACACTCTAGGGCAATATTTATCACTGCATCATCGAATGTCTACTTGTATGTTTTGAGAAGATACGCGTGGTGGAAGAACGTTTCGATGTTTGGTTTGGAGTCGCAGTATCGCTTCACACCGTGGTGAATCGCAGCGAGGGTGTGTCTGCAGGGAATACGGAGTTAGTTGCGTACTCTGCAACTCGAATAGCGTTTTAGCTCCAAGTCTACCTCATAGTTGCAAACCTCCCGCGTCGTAGATGCATTGTTGAGGTAAACGACGATTTCAGATATGATGTATTGTGTTGTAGTTTGTCGATTGATCGATTAGTGTGTTGAACGAGTTTTTTCCAACTCAAACAAAGCTTTTGCTCTCGGGGGTGGCGTTGTGATTTACTGATTTCCATCTTATATACTGGTCTCTATTGTTCCGCATAGTTGTTAGTGCTAGGACACAATTCAACGCAAAGGTAGCCTATGGGAAACAATCACGGATTCCTTCCAAAATGAACGTGTTGTTCTCACCTTCTGCATCGCTCATACTTCTGACGCCATATTGTGGAAGAGATTCCCCATAAGTTGGTGTATTGGGCAACTCTGTATTGAACCACTGGAGCTTAGTTTCGACACGTTTATAATTCCCAAGAAGCGTCGAACTCGTTGGGTGAAGTTTCTTCAAGTAATCGCAAACAAACCCCTCTTCTTTGGTGCCTTCGTTTACAGACTTCGGGAAAGCAACCCGGATTTCCTCGAGCACTGACTCGTGTTGAGTCCTAGACGACACAGCCTGTAGCATGAACACCAAGTCTCTTGCTACAGTTTTCTCTGTTTCGCTGCGTTTGTGCCGCGATGCTACACCTTTTCCAGCTCTACTTCGTCAAGAGCGACTAACATTCGGCAGAAGCAAAAGAAAATATCGTGAAGAACAAAACCAAGTTCACGTTTGTCGTTAAGAAGAAATAACCTCCAGCACTTTATACAAAATACAAACGAATCTAGAGTCGCTTGCTGGCAGTAGCGGTGGCTGGACGCTTAGGTCCCCATCTGCAGGTCGTGCAGGTCGCTCAAGAGGGTGTGAAAGCGAGCGTGTGACAGTAGAACTTTCGGCAACACTCGGGCATGGTCACTGCCGGTAGGAATCTGTGCGCAGCAGTCTGCAAGAAGTACTGGCGATGGTACTTCATTGTGACACCGTATTCTCAGAATCTCCAGGCGGCTCTCCCTCATGAATGCATTGATGGCCGACTTGAAGGTCGAAAACACGTTTTAAATAGGATTCAGCATGGGCGCGTAGGGGCCCAGCCGAAGGAGCTTCACGTCGAGAAACTCAGCCTCTTCGAAGACACGTTCAGCACGGCAATGACATGGTGCATTGTCCAGCACAAGCACCACGTCGCCGAGGTTGATCTCCGTGGAGTCACGAACTTGGCGCAGGAGACTAAGATAAATTCGTTGGTATTGGCGAAACGGTTGGCGCCAAAATGTGGACGGCGTCGCGCCCGTAAAGTCTCACAAGGTCTAAGGGTCCGGTGGTCATCTCAGAGTCTGCAGGGCGGATGATTTTGTGTAAAAGGTCACACGCTTCGTGGAACGGAAGCTTAATATTGGAGTTGAAGTGACTACATCGTCATGGGTGGTTATATTTCCTAAAAAGTATGATCACAACCTATTCTTTTTTAATAGATAATCTGGCTTGTATTGGTTTTCTACAAAATGGATGGGGTGATATTTACAACTATTAGATATGACTACAATTAATTGGGATGCATGTGGAGATAATATCTAACTATAGTACGATTTAACTGTGACCGATGAAATTCTGTCCATGCGAAAATATCGTTAAATGCTAGTTCGATTTGGCTATTAACGACGAAACTCTGTCCATGCGAGGATATCGCCCAATGCTACGACTTCGGAAATTGCGTTTGTACAGTTCAGGGGTGTATACTACAAAACTCCCTTGTACTCGGAAACCACAACCACTGTGGTGTAGCGGGATCTGTCAGAATCTTACTAAGACTGGATCCGGCTTCCCAACTTTGCCCAGACACCGACTAACGGAGGGGGTCCCCCGATGATTCGTGATGTGCTGAACTGGTCATGATCCGGCCGTAGGGTTGCCTTGGGTGTGGCTTCCTTTACTTTCCTTGTAATTGCCGCTTCCGATAGCGGGGGCTTGATAGTTGAGGGTTGAGAGATCCAGAACCAAAGTTTGAAATTAAGAAGTTTTGAGTATGTCGTGTCGTGTCTCTATACAGAGAAACCCGAGGTATTTCGGATAAGGACACGTGCGAAATGATATCTGTCAAGCGAGAGGGGACATCGAGAGAGATCTGAAACCTGACGCAAGTGATGTGGCCAACATACGTCTGGGCCTATAGCATAAATCCAGTAAAGGGCCACTGTAAGGGATTGCAAAGTGCGTGTACACAAAACCCCGCCCATACCTAACAGCCCAACTCTGAGCTGGCTCACCGTGCGATCCGCACTTTGTTCAAGGAGTTGAACTCACTCGCTGCAGTGCAAACGTCTGCACTGATCGTGGACTTGCTGGACATGGACTTCGGATCTTCGAGCGGACTTCCGCCACGGGCTGCAAGTGAGGTCTTTGCGCTGGTACCGACTCCTGTCATGGATCCACACACGTTCCGGGGCCAGTTGGGCAGTCGGCATGTCATAGTTGATGTAATGTTTCAAATGTAGACTCTGCCTTCGCAGAACGATCTGGAGAAGGTGTTTGCGTCACGCGTCATCGTTACGACGGTCTCGATCGACGTGAGTCCACAGTACACGTTCTTCTTCTACGCGCAAGACTCACAGGGTCGGTTCTACTATATCCGAGACGATAGGTGAGAAGGCTAGGGGTACACTGCGGAGAACCATCAAGGGCGAGGACGAGGCTTCAGGGTCCCAGTTCGCCGGTCTCATGCGGCGTAATCTATTTGGTTGATCAAGATGACAGGGCATACCAGCGATGAGACGGATCTTGTAATGTGTGATACACTTCCAAAGCAACTCGTGCTTGATTTTGTCACCGTACTCGATCGAGAGCAGAAGCTACGCAACGCCATTCCATTAGACGCAATGTATGCCTGCCATGTGACCGTTTCGGTAGCCTCAAAACTGCAGATAGTAAAAGTCGTAGGCGTAGATCGCTTGCAAGCGCTCATTGTTCCACATGAATATAATATGGCAACTATACTACAGCCCAGGTCGGTGGTTGTAGGTGTATGCACAGTAGAAACTGCTCCTACAGGCTCCAAATTCTGCGCCTCTCGTGTTTTAGCACGTACTCGGTAGTCTACCGTGTTACCACAACTCAGTAGCCTACCGTGTTACCACCACAACGAACTGACGGCATTTACACGGGGAAAGTACGTCCACATAGATCGTGGGATTATTGTATGCTAAACTACCTATTGATAATGTGGAACACTCCCATATTATGGTTATTATGGTAGTGTTCCACATTATCGTAATATTATTACGTTTTTGTCGATGTTGATTCGATAAAACACCAATCGTTTTATCCAATAGAAATCTGTGACTCAAACCCGGTCCTTTCCGATTAATCGTGATGCAAACCCGGTCTCTCGTGATAAATATCCGACCAGAAGACACCACCACCACCGGTCGCAAACGAAATATTTTATTGACAATTACGAATAAGACGACATCTAATTTTGATATTTGTATTGCTAATTATCTGACAACCCCAAGGATTCCCAAAATAATTGGGACATTGTTGAGATTAAGAGTACGTTCGTGCAGTCACTACTTTGATTGGGTAGTTAACACTACCGGTACTAACAAAATAGGGGTAGGCGTCATAAAAGTCAAGTTGGGAGAAAGCTTACTTACCTGTAACCCACAACAACGAATATCTTCTTACAGGAATACATCTGTGGGAGCACGACTGGTTTCTGTATAATCGCCCATACAGACAACTTCCCATTCCCACAAACGAAAACCTCCATAAGGGTATTGAAACATTTCAAGAGCTTATATGGGAATGGGAATGGGGCACACTGCGAAAACTCTCTAGAATTAGAGAATACCCAGACACAGAGCTAGTTCGTCGTCTGCAGCTTTTCCACAACAGCCACAGTGTCTATTACCTTCTTCTGGTGCTCTTGGAGCTCCTGGTAACTCCACCGCTCCACTTCGCTTAAGAATGGATCCTTTATCTGTTTGCCAACATCATGCACACCCAGCAGTTCCTCAATCACCGCTGCGCCACAGAACTGCACGTACGTTTCTGAATACCCGCCTTCATGGGCGAACACAATCCGTCCACCGCACAATCGCTTTGCCGCCTGAACCAATTCATGCGCCATGAAGCGAAACACGCTACTACTCAGAGTCATCGCCGCCAACGGATCCGCATACGAAGCATCAAACCCCGACGACACGAGCACAAAATCCGGCTTGAACTTTTCCATCGCTGGGACCACGGCGTTCTTGAACGCGTATTCGTACGCCCCCGACCCCGATCCAGGCGGCAATGGCAAATTAATGTTGAACCCTTTTCCTTCTCCTCTCTCTAAAACAGCTCCACTATCCGCCGGATAATTGTTTGCTTGATGCAGCGACACAAACAGCACTCGATCGTCCTCATAGAAAGCTTCTTGCGCTCCATTCCCATGATGAACATCATAGTCCACGATGGCAATCTTCTTAATCTGAGTCGGGTACGTTTCCAACAAATGTTTGGCAGTAAATAGCTAGACAGAAACCCATCCCCTTATCAGCAACTGCATGGTGTCCAGGAGGACGTGTAAGGGCATAGGCAGTGTCCACCCGACCATCCATTACAGCATCTGCAGCTGCGAGGACCCCTCCAGCCGACAGCCGCGCAATATCAAAGGCAAACTGAGAGAACGGCGCTTCTTCCCCAGCATTGCCGCCTTCTTCCTTTGCTGAAAGTGGCTCCAATTCTTCCAGATACCGACCGGTGTGCACTCGTGCCAGTTGGGGTTTCGTGGCGACCTGAGGCTTGACAAGCACCAGTTGGTCCAACAGACCAGACACCGCTAGCAACGAATGGAAACGACGTTTAGTCTCCGGAGACTCCCAGTGACGGAATGGCTCTACCAACGCAGAGTATTGCACGCTCCAAGGCCGATGCCACAAGTAGCGCTCATCGTACACGTAGCCCACCTTCATCTCTTTGCCTGCACGAACAAACGGCGCCTCAAGATCGCTTTGGTGTATGAAACACCAATGTCCACATAATCTGTACACTAACCGTTGCCATCCGCACAATTTGACTGGCAACGATGCTGTCGATTCGGCCGTTGGTGTCGCGCGGCTCGCGTGGCGTATTGGGGGCGTCGCAGCGCCTGCGCGCTCGTCAGCATGTAGCTTCGTTGTCTACTCATCCGTTGATGTCTCTACCGTCGTCGAATTCGCTCTCTGGCCTTCGCAATTGCTCTTCGACCGACTCGTCCAAAGCTCCAGAGTCTCTCCATGCTACGCACGCTGCTACTGACGCCGAGAAACCGAAATTGACGGTGGACCAGATCCTGAACCATGTGTCTATTATGGAGAAGTGGACGTGCAGCGGCTGCGGCATCGAGCTGCAGTACGAGGAGCCCAAACAGGTCGGGTACTTCCCCAAGCAGCTGCTGAGTAACGTGCACGACCTGAAGGACCTCAAGCGGCTGCGCTGCGAGCGCTGCTTCCAAATGACGCAATACGGCAAGATATCGGACACCAAGATGCCGTACCAAGAGTACGAGAAGCGGGTCATGGAGCTTCGTAGCAAGGACATGCTCATGATACAGCTGGTGGATATTCTAGACATCTCCGGCAGTCTGCTGCCTAAGGCGCGACACATCTTCGGCAAGAAGCCAGTGATGCTGGTGGTGAACAAGGGAGACTTGGTGCCTACCAAGTCGGGGATTCGACGACTGATGAGGCGGATTAAGCAGGAGGCGAAGTATGCACAAGTTGTGGTGGGGATGGATAGAAGTGGAGGAGACTGACGTTGTTTGATGCGTTAACAGAGAGGCGGGGATTGACAATTTGATTTCGATCTACTTGATCAGTGCCATGAAGCGGATCGGCATGAAGGAGATTGTGGAGGATGTGGCCAAGTACCGTCAGGGTCGCGATATTTGTGTGGTGGGCGCTGCCAATGTGGGCAAGTCGACGTTCCTGAACTCGTTCCTGTCGCACCTGGTAGACCGCAAGTGGCAGCACAACCACCGCAAGTACATGAAGATGGCCGAGGTGCCGTTGTCGGAGCTGGAGAATGATGAGACGGCGACTATGCTCAACATCGACGAGGAATTGTTGACAGAGGCAAATGCTGAAAGGGAGAAGGAAGCGCCAGCGGAGGGCGAGGCAACTGTCGTGACTCAGCACGGAGAGCTATACGTCGCCCCAGGCGAGGATCCTGAAATGATTGAGACAAGCGCGGAGGAAGATCGGGAGATGACCACATCGCCGCTTCCCGGTACGACCCTGGCCGTCCAGTATCTGCCAGTCATGGTACGCAATGAGGTTTTCAACATCCTGGACACCCCGGGTTTGATCACAGACACGAAACGACAGAAGCTTGTCGAAGTGCTCGCGCTGGATGGCGCTGCCAAATTGAAGAACGTGTTCCCGTCAAAGCAATTGCCAGTACGACTTCGACGCAACACACCAACTCCTCTTTGATTGCGATGATACGCCGAGCCTTACACGTGTGGTTTGTACTTTGCTTTTGCTCAGGTAACGACCTATCGCGTTCGTCCCGGTCGCAGTTTGTTCCTTGGCGCTCTTGCCCGCTTCGACTACGAGTCCATCGGAAACGATAACGACAAGAAAATACTACTGATGTCCTGGTACGGCGTGCTGCCTGGCCACCTCACAAGCACTGAGCGTAAGTTTACTCCGAATTCGATATCGTTCCTGGCAATGGTGTGTGACTGATGTGACAAACTTTCGGACTGCATAGGTGCCGAGGACACATTCGTAAAGCACGCTGGTGGCATTCTCTCGCCTCCGCGTGGCCTCGATGCCATGAGTTTCACCGGCCCGCTCATGCTCTCGCAGAACGTTTACTTGAAGGACTACGTGCTCGACAGCGTGCTCACCAAGTCCAAGCACAAGAAGCCCAAGCGCACGACGGTCGTGGAGCTGGAGGTGCCTGGCTTCGGTTGGCTCTCCGTTACTGCCGTGGACCTTGACGGCACAGCAACATCACAAAAGACGCTGAACCAGGGCAAAATCTCCGTGCACACGTGCCGTGGACTCTCTGTCGTCCCGCGTGCACCACTCTTCCCATTTGAGCTGTCGGACTCGAAGAATACGACGTGGAAGCGCTAGATAAAGCGAGTCGGACGACTAAGCTACAGGTTGACGGCCGAAACAGTTGCAGGGCGGCGATGAATATGTTGATAGAACAAAGCTTCATTCGTATCTACAGTTGCTTTCTCCATCACCGACTGCGTTCACGGATGTTGGTAATGCCGCACGACCCTAGCAGCGACCATTACAGTCTCTCCCGGCTAGAGACGAGTGGATTTGAATGAGCTGCTGAGCTCACTGTCTTTACGTTCGTGCCATCCGAGTTGACACCATCGTCTTGAGGCCAAATACGTACAAGCACAATCCAGCTTGCCTGCTAGAGCACACACGTACGTACAGCCACCGAAATTCATAGGTCTCAACCATGGCAGGCTGGAGCTTCCCAAGACCAAAGCTGGAGCTTCCCACCGCGCCCTTCGCAAGGTTCACGCGTCGCACTAGCAAAAGCTCAGCAGCTAGCGGTAGCAGCAACGACTCAGCCACCTCGTCACCTCAGAAGAAGTCGACCTCATTCAAGCTCTACGCTAACATGGCTAGTCAACCCAGTCGCGCAGGTGAGAGAGAGACAGCAGCTGCTACTTGTGCTTATTAGCTTTGGATACGATGCATAATGTTGTTTGCAGTCGCATGGGCTCTGAAGGTCAAAGGTGCAGACTACGAGTTCGTGAACGTGGAATTCGGAGGTGAGTTCATCAAGTCGGACGAGTTCAAGTCGTGGAACCCCAACGCGCTCGTGCCGGTGATCCGTGACGGCGAGTTCTCTCTCTTCGAAGGGTATGCTATGCTACAGTGTGTTGTGATGCGATAATAGTAAGCAGGACTGTCAACTGACGTTGGGTTGCTGTCCGTAGCAATGCCATTCTGACATACGCCGCCGTGAAGTTCGGGTGGACGGACCTGTACCCGACTGACATGCAGACGCGCGCCAAGGTGGACGAGTTCTTGCACTGGCACCACACCAACACCCGGTTGTTCACGTTGCAGATCTTGCGTCCGGCTGCGGCCAAGGCGAAGGGTGGGGCGTCACCCATGGACTTATCTTTCTTGGAGAACGCGGATGCACTTATCGAGAAGGAGATGACGCTGCTGGAAACATTCCTCGACAAGGACTACATCGCTCACACGGACGCACCGACTGTGGCCGACTACACCGCGTACTGCGAGATCGATCAGCTGGAGATGATGGGGTACGACTTCGCCAAGTACCCGAAGGTGACGGCCTGGATCGCCCGGATGAAGGTTCGTGCACACTACGCTTTCACTTACCTGGTTTAACTAACATTATCACTGACTGGCATGTGCTTGAATCAATGACAGCAAATCTCCTTCCACGACGAAGTGCGCGAAGACCTCGACAAGTTCCTGACCAAGGTCGGCTTGCGCGGCGATGCCAACAAACCTTGAGCGCTCTTGCCCGTAGACGAACAGCCTGCATATGAACAGAACCAAATCGTAGCTGTACACATCGACATTTTGTCTTGAATTTGCATCGTTAGTTTTACTGTACATGGCCATCTCTCGCTGCCCTGCACTCAGTGCACTGCACTGCCTTTTTCTTCTGGGTAAAGACAAAATGAGGGTCATTTTTTGCCACGCACTGCACTCGACTTTACTGGTTCCAGTCCTACCTTGGCCGGAGGAACAGGTAGCTTACATGATGTAAGCACCCTTAGCTGCATCATCAGCCTGCTCTGTGGCTCATAATACGGTCAGAGACCAGACAGGAAGCACTTCCTTGACCTCGGCATCTGGTCGATCCATGCCACATGAGACCGTTGAGGGAGGATCGCGTCTGAGCTGTTCTCATTCCTGAATCCGCCGTCTCCGCCTCAAGTCTCTTTTCCACCATGACCCTCAAGCTCTACGCCAACCTCATCAGCCAGCCGTCCCGCACCGTTGCGTGGGTGCTCAAGGTCAAGGGCGTGGACCACGAACTCGTGCCTGTGAACCCTGGCAGCGACTTCTCCAAGTCGGACGAGTTCAAGGCCATCAACCCCAACCTTCTCGTGCCGGCCATCCAGGACGACGACTTTGTGCTCACAGAGGGCATGGCTATCCTGCAGTACCTGGGCGACAAGTACGACTGGACCGGCCCCAAGGACCTGTACCCCAAGGACCTCAAGGTGCGCGCCAAGATCAACGAGTTTCTGCACTGGCACCACACCAACACGCGCTTGTTCACGATCAACATCGTGCGTCCGGAGATCTCCAAGAAGCTCAATGCTGCCACGCCCAAGGACTTGGCCGCACTCGAGAGCAAGGACGCCCTCATCGAGAAGGTGTTCAGCCTGCTCGAGACGTTCCTGGTCAACGACTTCATCGCCCACACTGACTTCCCTACCATTGCCGACTACACGGCCTACTGCGAGATCGACCAGCTCGAGCTCATGGGCTACGACTTCTCCAAGTACCCCAAGGTGTCTGCATGGACTGCCCGCATGAAGACCCAGCCGTTCAACGACGAGATCCACGAGACGCTCAGGGGATTCGTCAAGCAGTTCGGCCTCAGCGCGTAAACGACGTCGATAGCGATTGATAGTAACACATCTCCATAAACTCTTTCTTCCTCGTTATCAGTTCATGCTTGTGTTGTGTTGGTTGTCCTGCCGTGGCCAACTGGAAATGTGTTTGTTAATGGTAAGCTTAGAGCTAATACATTTTGGGAGCTTGCAACATGGCTACAGATTGGCAACGTTGTCATCAAAGTACGTCAGCAGCTAACTCAACAATGGCTAAACAATTTGTGTCACTTCTCTTTTGGGCCAGCGAGCCTGAGCACCGCAGTATGAAGCTTTGCCTGAGTGATACATGTATATTCACCTAAAGCTGGAGGAGATTGAGTACCGACCGTCGTCAAGCTGTGCAATTCACTGTCTCCATTATAGTCTGTCGATAGGCATCTCTCGCGAGCAAAATTGGACACTAACCGATTCACCGCTCCTTCTTTGGTTCGATATCAGCGCTGTTGCCGTCCACCAAGCAGCTCTGGAATCCACGTTCAAGTTCAGCATGATCAAACCCTTGGCCGATGAGTACAAGACGCGAGACGCGCTGCTCTCCAGCCTCCCAGGGCGATCCAGGCGCAATTGTGTACGTGTCAAGCACTCCCTGCACGACACAGCGGCGATCTTCAGCGTCTCCAACCACCGAAAGAACGCCCTTCACACGCAGTACATCAGCCCCTTTCACATACCGTGTGACCACGGCAGAAAGCCACTCGCCAAACGCAGCGACGTCCACATCGCGCTCAACCTCGAAGTGCATCGTGCTAATGCCTCCTGTGTGTTGCCCTCGTGTCTGGACGCCTCCCTTACCCCCATTAGCAGCTTTATTCTGCGCATTGAAACGTACCGCGTCGAACGTCTTCACATTCAGGATCTTGTCCAAGTCCACGTCGGCGTTCACGCAGCTACACATCGTGGCTTCTTCATTAATCTCCGTCAGTGCCTTCTCCAGTCTCTTGCACTCCTCCTGCGTAGCCACATCCATCTTATTCAACACCACAATATCTGCATACAGTGCTTGCCGTTGCAACTCCACCGGGAACTCGTACTCTTCCTTCTCTTCCTTCCAGTATCTCTGCGTCGCCTTGGCATCCACCATCGTGACAATAGCATCGAGTCGAAATCTCGACGCTCTCAATCTCAAGAAGGTCTCAATGATCGGTCCTGGATCTGCAAGACCCGTAGTCTCCACTACAAGATACTCAAAGCTCTGTTCCTGCACCAACTGCAACAAGTAGTCCAAGATGCGTTCCAGTTCGTCTCCGCCCCTCCCTTTGCCTACTCGAGCCGTGCAGCACATACAACCGTTCTGCAGTACGTAGATGCCGTCCTTCTCCTTGCCTCCAGCTTGCAGCAACGTGTGGTCGATGCTGACCGCCCCCAGTTCGTTCTCCAGCACCATAATCTTGTATGGCAGCTGGTCTTCGGTCAATAAGATCCGGTTGAGTAAAGTGGTCTTCCCGGCGCCTAAAAAGCCCGTTAAAATCGTCACAGGCACGGACGGAGCTCGCGTCTCCTTGGATTTAGCTGCTAATTCCTCCGTTTTACGCTGGATGCGGCGTTCTCGACGTAATTGCAGGCACCAGGCCACGATATTGGCCAGCACGAAGGAGAATAGCAATAGCGCGAGAACCACGACGCCCAGAAGCGTCCAGAAACCGCGAGGAGACAGCGAAGACGACGGAGCAGTAGTTGAGTAGTACAGCTCGTCGTCGTACGCAGCAGGGGCCCCGGAAGAAGCCATCGCGACGAAGAGAACGAGCAGCATGGCGAGTATCTTGGAATGAAACATTGATGATGCCACTAAAAGGTAACGTTTGGGGTACGATGTAGTGTACCCCAAATGACTGCATTTTAGTATGTGTGATACTTCACGTCATACTCACGATCTCACCGAAATATTCACAAAAAGAGAGCGAGGCGGGGAAGGAAACTACCGTGGGGCGGGTAAGACGTGGGCACGCGCACGTTATCCCAGGACAGCCTCAGCTTACGTTCTTCACGTGTTCACTACGCTAAAGGTGTGCTTAATCGCTCTATTCTATCGATAATTGTCAGTGATCCTTTGTTTTACAGCAGGATTGCTGCCCTCCGTACGACTCAAGGGTCGCCATGAAATTGGCGCCGCCTTCTCGTGGAATACCGTTCGGTGGTTGTTGATCGCCAGGTCGCGCTCTCCTTCCTTCAACAGAACACATGCACAGTTAATGTACTGCTCTCGACGGCTTGGTTCAACCCAGCATGACGTCTTCGACTCGTGAAGTGCACGAACACTTGGAGCACCGAGTGCTGGCAATCAATAACTGCTGGCACAATATGTTTTAGCTGTTGACGGAAAGATCTTCTGAGCAGGCGAAGTTGAAACCTCGAACGGATCGATCAACGGAAAGAAAATCTTAATGTCGGGTGGAGAAGGTCGTTCAATGAACGAATGGTGGGGAGTGCCGAGCTGTGGAGTCAAGGGGGTTGCAAGTTTTCGTCATTCTGCAATTCACATCGCTTCTGGCATTCTCAGGATCTTCAGAAGTCAACTATTCACTGCGTCGAACAACGTTTTGTTGTATTGATAAATGCTCATGGGCATCTATCATATATGCATTATTGCAGGAGCTTGGCACGCTCTGACGTCTGTTGCAAGTCTTAAAACTGCCGTCGTGGAGTATGGAGATAGCTCGTGTTCATCTCCAGCACTCTTAGTGACGCTGACGAGCTCGCTCACGTGCTCACCGCAGACTGACCACTACAACCCCACTTGTGTGAAGAATGGAGCAGGATACACCGTCTCGGATTGCACCAACTATAACCGAGGAGGCTGGGACGACGTCGGCATCATTAGAGACTCGTTTGGAACGTCTTCGTATCTGGGCGTGGAGAAGTACGTTCCCGGACGATGCGGGCAATACGATTCCATCATAAGCGCCACGATGTATCGGCTGGATGAGAATTGCTACCCCAATGCAGCAGGCACGACGAGCCACAAGCTCACGCTGGGCCACTCGGCTACAATTACAACGTACAGCGACGCAACTTGCACAACTGTGGCGACCACGAGCATGGTTCGACAGGCCTCCATGGGTGCGGGTCGAGCTGGGCTTTGTATCGACGAGGTGACGTTTTTCTTCGGTGGCACGCGGCCCAACTTCACCGCCGTCGCAACCTACGACGACAACGCGTGCTCCAATACGCCGACACAAGTCCGGTTTTCGCAAGACTTCATGTGCTTGGGCACCGCAGACACGCCGTGCCAAAGCGACGGTAGCTCGCACTTTTCGGCCTCCGGTTGCGCGAACGACTTTTTGGATTACTCGGCAAAAGTTTTTGGTGACAATAGCCCGTACGTGGTTGTGGAAGACTTCCCCAACCCGTGGTGCCTCGAGGTAGAGTTCGTGACGGTGTATTCGGCTGATGGCTCGTGTCACACGAGCGCAGACGGCGTCACAAGTTTCCGAGCTTTCATTAACACGGTTGATAGTACGGCGACCATCAGGACGTACTCCGACCAGGCATGCAACTTTATGAGCACCGATACGACCTTAGACAGCCAGACGCTCTCATCGTCGCCATGTGTATCTGGACAAGGATGCGATTCCTGGTTCGGCTGTGGCCGTCGATACGCTGTGGGTGGATTGGGTGGCCCACCATCACAGGGAAAGAAGAATGCCGTCGTGGAGTATGGAGATAGCTCGTGTTCATCTCCAGCACTCTCAGTGATGCTGACGAGCTCGCTCACGTGCTCACCGCAGACTGACCACTACAACCCCACTTGTGTGAAGAATGGAGCAGGATACACCGTCTCGGATTGCACCAACTATAACCGAGGAGGCTGGGACGACGTCGGCATCATTAGAGACTCGTTTGGAACGTCTTCGTATCTGGGCGTGGAGAAGTACGTTCCCGGACGATGCGGGCAATACGATTCCATCATAAGCGCCACGATGTATCGGCTGGATGAGAATTGCTACCCCAATGCAGCAGGCACGACGAGCCACAAGCTCACGCTGGGCCACTCGGCTACAATTACAACGTACAGCGACGCAACTTGCACAACTGTGGCGACCACGAGCATGGTTCGACAGGCCTCCATGGGTGCGGGTCGAGCTGGGCTTTGTATCGACGAGGTGACGTTTTTCTTCGGTGGCACGCGGCCCAACTTCACCGCCGTCGCAACCTACGACGACAACGCGTGCTCCAATACGCCGACACAAGTCCGGTTTTCGCAAGACTTCATGTGCTTGGGCACCGCAGACACGCCGTGCCAAAGCGACGGTAGCTCGCACTTTTCGGCCTCCGGTTGCGCGAACGACTTTTTGGATTACTCGGCAAAAGTTTTTGGTGACAATAGCCCGTACGTGGTTGTGGAAGACTTCCCCAACCCGTGGTGCCTCGAGGTAGAGTTCGTGACGGTGTATTCGGCTGATGGCTCGTGTCACACGAGCGCAGACGGCGTCACAAGTTTCCGAGCTTTCATTAACACGGTTGATAGTACGGCGACCATCAGGACGTACTCCGACCAGGCATGCAACTTTATGAGCACCGATACGACCTTAGACAGCCAGACGCTCTCATCGTCGCCATGTGTATCTGGACAAGGATGCGATTCCTGGTTCGGCTGTGGCCGTCGATACGCTGTGGGTGGATTGGGTGGCCCACCATCACAGGGAAAGAAGAATGCCGTCGTTGTTTACGAAGATAGCTGGTGTGCTGTGACTCCAACCGAACTGACTATTACAAGCACGTTGCAATGTACACCGCTTTCCACTTCGGCGTGTGATGCGTTGTGGTTTTCTGGAACAAACTCTGTTTATCAAGCGCGTGAGTGTATCGATTCGGTGGACACGTACGTTGATTCGAAGTTTCGGTCCACACCTTACCTTATCGTGGAAAACTATGCAAATGGTACAGACTGCCAAGTTCTCAATAACATCACGATGTATGCTGCCGATGGCAAGTGCCACCTCAACAGCGTCGGGAAGTACTTCACGATAATCCAAGAAATGGACGGTGCAATCGCTATGGCATCATACCCGACGTCATTCTGCAAGGAATCTGAAGCATTAAATTCCATCGTTGATAAATGGTACGTGAACACCAACAAGTGCTTCGGAGACCGAATTTTCCGTACCAGTAAAATGGCTCTCTCAACATCTATATCGGCACCACCAACGACGGCACCAACTACGACACCTAGTACGACAGGAGCACCACAAACCTGGACTCCAATTCCAACGATGCCCCCGCCTATCACAGTCCCACCCCTGGACGAAATCGAAGCACGCTTGGAGATCATGTTCCCAGCTTGGCTATGGGAACCAACCTCACCAAGAGTCTTTGTCAGCGATGGTCGACGCAACCACCACCAGCGCTCGCCAGACCACCGTCGTTTTCCGTAACTCGACATCTACACTGTACTGTAGTACGTATTCATTTCCTAAAGGCACTCATAAAGTTTGGACAAACGTTTGGCCAAATGTGACGAGGCATTTTGCAGTTAATAATAGCTCATAGATGAGCTATCAATTGGCGTACATATTACAATCAAGAGGCATCACTAACCGGATTTGTACCATTTATAGGATACACTACTGGTTGACGCCACGGTTCAGGAACTTGGTGAGCTCATTGCTGCTGGTAACGCGGTTTAGTTTGGCTTGCGATGCAAGCTCTGGTTCCCTAAATCATCGGCATGCATCAGAGTTGAGCACTATGAACTACATGTACTGGACCGACGGCAGTGGATGGCCAAGCTCGTCATTTGCGATGATGCAATGGGTGTGCCAACCAGAGCGGTGGACATCCACCGCTCTGGATGATCTTCGAACGATGCAGAGTGCGTTTTGAGAGGGTAAGGCCGGAAGCGAGGCCGCAAGCAGCAAATGTCATTGTTGAACTCCTTCCGACGTGATTTACCAAGTGGGCCCCCTTCCATAGTTAACCATCTTTAAATAATGATAATGCTCCATTTTGTATCACTAGTCAGTAACTGGTAGTTTTGCCTTGAGTTTGTAAACCATGGTTTCACCTCTACTGTAAGCTAATCAGTGCTAACTGGAGGGTATGCCTATTTGGGATATCACCGTGGGGAGGATTGTCTGCGCATACTTGGCCGGTTGGCTGCCCTTGGTGGGGCGGCACCATTATAATTCTCAAGTCATTTACGACAATCGACCGCCGAAAACAAAATACTTAAGTATATGTATTAATAAATGCTTTTGGGACTCATTTTAGTCTGATTGCGCTCTATTTTTATTAAAAAAAAAAGTGATCATAGCCAATTGAAGTGTTTTAGCTGATTTGGGGATTGTTTCTCCTTGTCGATTCATAGAACCGCGCGGAAACTTCGAGTACATGTACTTGAAGTACATGTGTACGCTACCCCGTGCAAACTACAGAGCGGGGGGTATCATGCCACTACTACATGTATGATATGATTCGTCTACTTCCCGTGTGGGCCACGTCGTGGCCCACACACTCCACGAACAACGTTCAGGACCCACCGGTCCCATGGAGTGGGTACACCTAAATTCGATGGCAGCAACGTTCTCCGCCACCGAAAACTTCGACAAGGTGAAATCGGTGCGAGCAGGTATACCGGTTGATGAAATTCGATGTGGAAAACACAATTCCTTCCACACTTGAGGGGTCATTCCAGAAACTACGCCATGAAGACCCCTCAACCTGCCGCCGACACGTGTCTGTACGGCTCTGTCGTAGGCATGAACAAGCTCTTGGCGTTGGATCTCCACGACAACCAGTGCAGGAGCCCACCCCCAACCTCTCTCCCATCTGAATGCGACGAGTGCGAGCAGAGACCGGCTCAGTTGACCTG
The DNA here is from genome assembly GCA_001314375.1 of Phytophthora podocarpi. NCBI lineage: Eukaryota > Oomycota > Peronosporomycetes > Peronosporales > Peronosporaceae > Phytophthora > Phytophthora podocarpi. Next base: position 21,697 of record LGSN01000074.1, read on the forward strand.
TGACGACTGCGGCCTGGTGTACTGCGCCAAATGTGACGCCCACAGACACCGTAAAGGGAAACTGCGATTGCATCAGCGAGTGCAACTAACACGAAAGAGAACTGAAGCGCCAGAACTTGAAGAAATTGAGGAGGAAGCTGGAAAATCCATTGCAAAGTGGAAAATCTGCGACGTGTGCGAGTGGCTGGAAGCTCACGACTTGGAGCTGTTTGAGGAGGAGGCACAACGACAGAAACTCACTGGAGCAACTTTACTGTCTTCGAAAGGGCTGGACAGATTCCTGGATGCTGCAACGGGGGTGAGTCGTGGCCACAAGAAGAAGCTGCAAAGAGAGGTACACAAACTCCAGAATTCTGTGGAAAAATCGGCTGCTGAGGGGAAAATATCACCTGAACCTACACCTTCGCCGCCGATCCAACGTGCTAGTAACTCTCTGCGGCGCATTGGCCTTGACCTACGGGTTGATGTTGAGTCAGTGGTAACTAAATCACCGCCACGACGTGCGCCAAATTTGCACCCATTGGGATTGGGGCCATTAAAGATTGACGTGGGCGAAGGTGATCGTGGAGCTACTGCAGCTGCGAAAAGGAGTGCAAGTGGTAGACAGACTTCTGGCGCACTAGGTCTGGATATTGCTCAGGTCAAGAAGGAGGAGAAGACGGTGGCTGCGTCCTTTGATTTCTCTGCAACAGGCAGACTGCAGACGCAAGGCTTCGAGATCGATGTAAGGACTACGTTTGAAGCCGACGTGTGTGCTTGGATGGTATTGGACTAACACACTTGTGTTCTGTGTGTTTATTGTAGACACGTGGTATCGCTAACGTGCCCTTTTCAAGTCCACAGCAGCAACAAGCTGATGGAAAGAAATCTGTGTCAGCTGCGGATGCAATCAGTACAAAGGATTACCTGCTGCTGCTCGAGGAGTTAGGCCATGGAGCTGGTGGAAAGGTGTACAAGGCGTTGTACATGCCAACGTTCATACTGGTGGCTGTTAAGGTCATTCGTGTGTACGACCAGAAGAAGCGTCACCAAATGGTGCGCGAGCTCAAGTCACTGTACGTGAATTTCATGCCACTTGCGTCGGCAACCTTTCCTTCTACTTCCGCTGTAACGTCATCAGCTGCGCAAGCAGCGTGCGAAGAGCTTGTAGTTTTCTACGATGCGTACACAAACCCCGAGGTGGGCTCCGTATCCATTGTCCTCGAGTACATGGATGGCGGGTCGCTAGAAGACTATGTGCAATCTGCCAGCGAAGGTGGTGAAGGACAAGCGGGCTGCTTGTCAGAAAAAGAGATCGCAAATGTTGCGGCGTGTGGACTGAAAGGGCTGGCTTTCTTACACGAGCATCATCAGTTACATCGAGACATCAAACTCAGCAACATGCTCATTAACCATCAAGGCCAAGTCAAGGTAAGTCGGGTCTTTGGTGGGTCTAGCGTTGTGGTTTCTTTAACCACTTTCTTCGTACAAGTGTAGATATCGGACTTTGGCATCTCCCGCGACCTCGAGAGCACCTTAGCCAAGGCAACGACATTTACGGGCACGCTTTTGTAAGTCTTCGGGATTTTGATCTTCGTGGTTTGCTGTGTTTGAGCTAACATTGACGTACTACTGCCAGGTACATGGCACCTGAAAGGATCAGTGGGGGCATGTACTCGTACCCTTCAGATCTCTGGTCTTTCGGATTAGCAGTCATGGCTTGCGCGATCGGTAAGCTGCCTGTCCCGACCAAAGACGGCTACTGGGGTGTGGTTCACGCTGTGCAAGAGCAGCCATCTCCGCGACTTCACGATTATGGCGACCATTTCTCCCCGGAACTTTGTGATTTCTTGGACCAATGCCTACAGAAAAATCCGATGTATCGACCTCCTGCTGCTGGTCTTTTGGAGCATCCGTTCATTACCAAAAATTACTCTCCGAGGGAGCAAGCAAATGTGCGATTGAGCCGAGATCGACAGCCACTAATGGCAAAAGCGCTCGAGCGCAGTCGCCAAGAAATGCGGAGCATCGCCGAAAAGGCTCACAGTTGGTGTCGTGATCACGCTGATGCTTTACGCCGCCTTTCGTCCATCAGTGAGGCGAGTGACGCACAAGATATCTCTAGCCGGAGTAAGATCGAGGCTCTAGCCAGCCAGCTGCGCCTACCAGTCGATGAAGTGGCGTCGCACTTTACGTTCCTGGACGAATATTGCAAATGAGCAACATGTATGGATATCCAACTGCCAGATATCGTATTTGCCTAACCCAATGCAAATATGCTCTGTCTTCTTATTCTGAAGTTGTTTTTCTTTGTGCTTCTCAGTTCGAAGCGTGTTATCTTCATAACACAACGCGCTAAGATGGAGAGTGAGCCGATGCCGTCCTCGCTTGCGGTGTTGGCGTCTCCAAGACGCCGGCTGTTGGATGTTCACACACTCGATAGTGAAGCGTTAACGTCCCTGTCAGCAGCAAACATTCAGTTGGTGGCATCGCAAACAGGCTTAGAGCAGTTGCTGTGCCTGGCGCACCGCCATGTTGACAATGTGATGGCTCAACATGCAGACGAAGCCGTAGATTCCGACGGTGAAGGCTATGCGATGTTGGCTACTCCGGAGAAGAAGAAGATTCCCATTGCAGTAACATTGTCTCGAATCGTCTCCAACGCTATACGCACGTTGCGTCGGAACGCACGTGGCGAAGTTGGCGGCAGTGGGGCGTTTATGCTGCTCGCCGCGGCAGAAGTGGGCGAAGCACGATACAAACGCTTGAAGGCTGGATTCACGAGGCTACAAGAACATGTGAATGATGTTGCGGAGCACCGTGAGCAGCTTCTTCGCGAACTTGACCAACTTCGCGCAGACACGACGACATTGCAAGAAACCTCCATGTCGTTGATGAAGCCATCAGCCTCTTCCTCTGCTGATATCTCGGCGAATTTATCTCGAAGCTGTGCGGCCATCGAGAAAATGAAGGTGCGGTAGTTGCTTGGATGTACTATCGATCGTTTCTTAGTATTAAATAACACTGGCATTATGTAGAACGTCCTGGAGCAAGAAGTGGCCGAGCAAACCAGCAGGAAGCTTGCGGAACTCCAGATCTTTGAGGTATGTGCGTCCTGTGCCATACTCATCTACAACGTTAACATTTTAGCTTATGTGTAGAAGAAGCTGCACGAGCGCGAGCTCCTTCGATACAAGGTCGACGTGGCCGAGAAACAGGTGAGTCTTGTGCGTACCGGTGTTTCTTCTGAAGCATCATCCGTTTAGCTGACAAGTGTACAGCTCCAAGCCAAGCGTGCAGGCATCTTGAACCGTGGCCACCGAGCTAAAAAGAAGCGCGTCACTACCATGCGCGAGATTGCAGCCAAGCGACAAGAGGTGAGCTGTTAATTTCACACCTCTCACACCATGTTAACATCCTCTTGCCTGCAGTTCCAACACCTTCGTCGTCGCCTCGCAGTCATGACGGAGGCATTGGAGCACGTGTTCCAGTTCCACTTCCAGCTAGATCAATGCATCGTGGAGCCTGAGCTTGAGACGGTACGACAGCACTGTAGCCATGTCAGACTGTAGCCATTTCTCACTTCAACTTGGTATCTTCCGTCCAGGTCCGCAACCAGATCCAACGCTTCTTCCAGCAAAACCAACGCGCATTCGAAGCGCTTCAACCCAAACTCTAGGTCTCCACCAAGTTATCCCAGCAATCCAGTCTCACTTTCTCACTTACGTTGCCACCAAGAGCAATAGGAGGTGCAGCTACAATAGTGATTCGCACCACACGTCTCTTAGTGCAACATAAGCGCAAAACATAATCAAAGCGTACCCTAGTTACGGCCATTTTCAAAGATACGACCTCAAGAGGAAGATGGCGCGTCCTAGGCGCATCCTGGTGACACTCTTCCTGCTGTATAGCGCCTGTATACCCTTCCTATCGGTAGCCCCCCAAGCGACCGAAGACGCTTGCCAACCTTCCGACGTACTGTGGTTGTGGAGTGGAGCGTTGACGTCTCGTTCCATCAGTTTTAAATTTGGGTTACGCGAGGGTTACACTTGTGCAGATTCGGACTTTGTGCTGTACGCGTTCCCGGAGCTGCTGGAGGGCGAGAAACCCCATTCTGCCATTGCCACGTGCAGTGGAGTGGACGGAGGAGAAGCTGGTTACGAAGAGGAGCGAAGTCCGTCGTCCTACGAGACGCCGAACGTCAAGGAGTGTAACCTCTCAGAACTCCCACATAGTGATAGAAAATATCGCTATGAGTTGACATTACTCAAGTCTGGAGAAATTGTGAGGAGTGGGAGCTTCACGACGCCCAAAGAAGAAGGAGAACCATTTAATTATCGAGTGGCGTTCGCTTCGTGTGCTGATGAACTCTCAGATCCAAAGGTAGGCACGAGTTTATCTACTGTTAAATTATTCTTATTGAGAGGTGATGTTTTATTTTGTAGGTGTTTGAGGAGATCAAGAAGGAGAACGCTCTGTTATTCATGCACACGGGAGATCTGCACTACCATAATCTGGTGGTGAACAATGTGGCGGCATTTCGAGATGGATATGACTCCATCTTCGCGTCGCAAGCGGGTCAAGAGTTGTTGGCGATGGACGTGCCGTTCGCGTACATGTGGGATGACCATGATTTTGGTCCAGATAACAGCGACTCTACTGCTCCTGGTCGGAACGCGTCGGTGCAAGCTTATCGGGAATTTGTGCCGCACTACCCGTTGGTAGGAGGACGTTCACGGACGAATACGGTGCACCAAGCTTTTACAATTGGTCGAGTGCGCTACATTCTTACGGATCTACGCTCTGCTAGAACGCCAAATACGGCTCCTGCTGCGCCGACCAAGACAGTGCTGGGTAAGAAGCAGAAGGCGTGGTTTAAGTCTGAGCTCATTCGTGCAACTAGCGACCCGAACGTTCGGCTAATTGTTTGGGTTAATACCATGCCGTGGCTGGACAACGAGCGGAAGTGGGGACACTTTGTTCACGAGCAACAGGAGCTCGTGAATTTCATCAAGGGACACGGCCTCAACAAGTGGGTACCTATTGTGATCGTGAGTGGAGACGCACACATGCTGGCAGTGGACGACGGTAGGCACAGCCCGGGAAACCTGATGATACTTCACGCTGCCGCTCTGGGACGTCCTGGCTCGATTAAGGGAGGACCTTACAGTCACGGTGCCTTTCCTGGCTCAGGTCAGTACGCTGTGATGGATATCACGGATGAAGGAGGCAAGGATGGTCGTGTGTGCATTTACTACCGGGGTATGAACATCTACAAGGGCAAGTTGATCGAGTTTGACACTTGCCGTCCGGAGCGCACTCCCCCAGTGACGCCATATTATCCGCCCCCGATCCCTGTGCGCATTATGATGCGGATATTCAAGAAAGCGAAGCGATACACTGGTGTTGCGGCTTTTGTGGTGGTTACTGTCATCGTTCTTCTTGTTTACAGAAGCAAACGTCAGCGTGCCGTTCACACCAAGAAGCACAGCTAAACCAGTGGCTCACGTGGATCGATGGCCTGATCAAATTTCCATGCTTTACATTTTTTGATTGTGGGATAAATATCAATAAGAAAGTCACTGTCAGCAGCCTGTTCACACTGCACGAGGGTTGGTCTTGAGCTAACAAGCGGCCAAAGCGTCCGGGAGGAAGTCTGCTACACCGAGGAGATGCATCAACGGCTCAAACCCAATAGCAAACTCCACGTACTGCAGGCGACAACTTGGAGCAAAGCAGTAGCAGATCATCGCATCGAAAGGGAGGTGCACGTGCCGTTCCAGCGGTGGAGCTGTGCCACCCGAGGTCGTGGAGGTGTCGCTTTCGTCCGCTTCTTCTTCGTCGTCAGACCACGTCGACGACGACTCGATACTCATTTGTCTTAGACGTCGTTCAACTGCCGATGCATTGCTCGTTGGCGGTAAAAGCGATAGACACGTAGCTTTAGAAGCAACGACGCACGTTTTCTTCGAAGTCCGGTTCGTGGCTGTCAAATGGAATGCGAAAATCTCGCGCTGTCCGTCGTATGGGATTTCCAACGGTTCACTGTCCTCAGCTCCACGTGCACCACCTGTCGATGGAGTAGCTGAAGCTTGTGTTGCATCTGCCACTTCCACTGAAGCATTTTCCTGCTCTTGGTCGCCAGTTGTCGTCTCTCCATTTGCCAGCGGCGGGGGCTTTTCCGGCAGCTTCCCGTACGATAGAAAAATCCTCAGCGCGTACGACGTCGTATTCAGAAACACACCTTCTCTCTGCACGGGCAGTACATATCTCGTATCTCCGACTTGGAGCATCGCGTCGAACGTCCAATCCAACGGACGATACTGCAGCGGGTTGAACAGGTAGAGCAAGTAGGTGTTGCTGACCAAGGCATTCACACATATTTCATCTCCCTGTAGTCTGTATCTCAGCGTATTGTCGTCAATACTAATCGTCATCCCTGACAATTCATGCAGTTTCAAGGACGCGTACGTCGTCGTCTCCACCTCCTCCTCCACGTTCTCTCCAAGCTGCTGAATCCGATCCGGAGTCAGCTGAATCGTAGCTGGTGGCGCCAACGGCCGATAAATGAGCCCATCAATGGACGCCCAGACCTGCATCATCATCAACGACGACTCGAGAAAGTCTGCATCTTGTTCCTCTTGAAACTTGTATGTCACTCTTAATAAGGAGTTGGTATCTAGTAGTACTGGCGCCGGGAAGATCTGGAACAGCTCGCTCTCGAAGTTGAGCGAGCCTCTCAACGCTGCAACGGAAGCCATGAGACTGATATGTTCACTTAACAGACCGCGCGCTTCGTCCACCGAGACCATGCCGATCAACGTCGAGATCTCCTGGATCGACCTGTTTATTCTTAATGAGAGGTCGAACATCCTCTTGCAACGGTTATAGACCACGGCTCTCTCCCTGGAGCACATGAGAGGGGTCCCTCTCTCAATTGGAAAGAACCGCGTTTCCCCCCGATTATTCATAAGGTAAACCCTAGCCGTGACCTTCTCCACGGCCTTGCGACGGAACTGCGAGCGTAGCAGGAAGCAGCGACGCCATTGGCTCGTGACGAAGCGCAGTTCTCCAAAGCGCGCGAGGGTTCGGAGACGCCACTCGGGCTCGCACACAGCGGACACATCGCGCGACACTTGGGACAGTTGCTGCAGCTCCGACAGCGAGCAGAGGCCGAGAACGAAGGGCAGAGGCGCCAGCAACGAAGCGTCGGAATCGTCCCGCAGCTCCATTTAGGAATGAAACAGGCAAGAATAGAGAAGTCAAGTATAATGGAAAGAGTGACGTGGCAGTGAAGAGGGGAAGAAGGAGTGACAAGGCATTCAAGTGAAATATGTGACGTGTGAGGAAATACTCACACGTCCCAGATTTTGTCCTAGAATTTGTAGATTGATGTTGAGTCAATATCAGTCGTTCAAAATAATTGATATTTTCGCCTCAAGATAGCATTGTAAATGTACTCACAGCTCCTCACTTTTCAATTGTCGAGTTCGAAGAGTAAGTACCATGAGTCCAGGCGATCTCATCTTTGGCAAGCCGGTGATGCTGCAGTCGTATACCGGAAAAACTCTTGTAAACTCCAAAGACACCGAAGTGGCGGTTGTGAAGGTTTGTGAAGGAGAAACTGCTTGCGTCCAACTGATCCGCAACGACGACGGGACTGTGTCGATTCAGTCAATGCGCAACAAACTTTACTTGTCGGTGGACGATTATGAAGACGACGGCGAAGACTACAATGAAGAAGATGAAGATGATGATGGTGATGATGACAACGGTCCAGTGTGCTGCTTCGATGCAAGTAAGATCAAGAACCGGGAGAAGTTTCGACTAGAATTTGCTGATGAACGCGCATTTGTCCTCTAGTCTGAGAAGTATGGCTTTCAGCTGGAACGCCGCGAGGATGGGGTAGTGTGTGGACGTCATCTTAATGATAAGGCTCCGTCAATGCTTTGGGTATTGAAGGAGTGTGCCGTGTGTGCATCTTCACCTTCGCCGATCGAATATTTGGGTGTTGTCGTTGCCATTCCTGCAGAAGCTGCCACGGATGTTCACAAAAGTATTTCCACGAACGCGAGCCAGAAGGAAGGTGCGTTTAACAAGCGCCAGGACATCATTATGAAATTGGCTATGTTCGGTAACTCTGTGCAGTACATCGACGACATCCTTACTCGTCTGTACGGAACCACACAGCTGAGTGAGGACTAAGTCCCCCCGACGCATAGACTAGATTTGGGGGTCGTAGCTGACTTAGGGCTACGACTGCTCACATGAGACCCAGGCTGGTTCGTTTCCAATTCAGTATACTGCAGGTTGCATGCTGCTCAGTACTGTTCGAAATGAGCGACTTCTTAAGTTTTCCTTGGTTGTGAGAATGCTGTGCTTAGCCCTTCAAATGCGTACAGCAACTACGAGCCCAATTTCTTCTTTTTTTATCGCTACGCCTTCCTTTATATATATTACTTGAAGATAACATGCATATTTCCAGTATTTACTCATTAGTAGGCGACGCTGGAAGCTCAGGAACACCCGCATGCTGTAGCATTTTTGAGACGTAAATTCGCAGCTTCTACTGTATGAAGTGTCTCCGACGTAAAACATCGTACTCGGGCCAACTTGCACTGTGCGTGCACCACGTCGCTCGTAACAGCATCTTCAACTATTTCTGCGATTCGCATTGACATTTGCGTACTTAACTCAATTAATAGGAGCGTCGGGGCCAGCAACATTCATCTGGACTTGGGCTGATCAGGTCTCGCTTACATTGTTCACTTTCGACTTCTTCAGTGTTCGAGAAAGAGTAAATTAAGACAATCGAGGTCCTCATTTTGCAATTGAACTGGATGCTGGAACGGCTCGTAGTCGTCTTCGCCTTGAGTCGGTATATATCCACTCAGTGCAGGGGCTACCGCTGCTGGATGTCTTGGAAACGAAATTTGAGAACCAATCACGCCGCTTGACCCGTGCGGAGCTGCCCCACCGTACATCTCCATGCCAGGATATGGGCTTACGAGCATCGAATTAGATGTGCCTATAATCGCAGGGCCAACGACCCCGAATGGAGTGTGGCCATGAGCTTGGGCATGTGCCATCTGAGCTTGAGCTTGAGCTTGTGTTTGTGCCTGGACTTGTGCTTGTGCTTGTCGGGCCTGCAATGCATGCATTCGTGACTGTATCCGCTTCTCCTTCAGACGCTGTTCCAACTTCCGCTGATATCGATTTGCTGAGTCACGATGCTTATCGCAAAATTTGTGCAGCTCGCCGTTGTTCTTCACCGCTCTTTTGTTGTAGCAGCGTTTGTTCGGATACCGACACGCATCTTCGGGGTGGTTCTGGTCCAGTGTCAGGATGCCGTCTCTTGCTTTTGCAGCGCCGCCTCGTGCTGCCGGCTTGGCTGCATTGTTACCTCCACTAACGTTCTCGCTGTTCGCAACGCTGCCGCTACTCTTGCTCCGTGGTTTCGTCTGAGACACTGACGACTCCAAACCACTTGAAGCACTAACTGCGTCTGCCGGTTGGGGTGGAGTTTGCGATGGCGGTTCGGACGCTCTTCTTCGAGTCATGAGCGCGACGGTCGGTCCGTGTTCGAGCTCCGTTAGTGCAGCTTCGGTCATGTTGTGATCTGCAGCAGGTGCCCGCCATCTCTTGCTTCCGTCATAGTGGACACGCCCGTCGGCAGCACAACGCGCTTGTCACGCGTCGCATGACAGGGATGAGGCAGGCCAGGCCGCAAACACCAAATGTGGACACGGGTCGCAGCTCTGGTCTCCTTCCGGCGTGAAGTATAGAGGGACGGGCAGTGGAGCAATGAGCACAGACAGACTTGTCCTCGACTGGGATGCAGACGGAGCGACTGGGATTGCTCCGGCACCACCAGCGATACAAGGCCGGACCACTTTGATTACGCCTTGAAATGATGAGTAACAATTCCTCCTCAATACAAAAACCAAATGTGACTTAGTATTCAGCGGGAAGCGAACCGTACACACGGTCCACTGTTGCCTGCTCGACTTTACGAGGGCATCCGTCGCGAGTGAAGGAGGACGCTGACTGGCGTGGGACAGCAGGCGTTACAAAGCCGACCTTACTCGTTGGACAGCTAACTTGCATTGCCTCCCAGCCTCAAACGCAGTGCCGAGAGCATTAAGCGTGGCACTGTTCGTAGCAATCACATCACGAGGATGCACCAAGCGTCAAGTAGTCCCCAGAGGCCTGCCGTCTTGCATAGATATCCTGGCGACTGTATTACCTCCTCGAAAGACGAAACAACCTACACTATCGATATGTTCATCGGAGAGATCGCGCGAGCAGCTTCCAGCATGACCAGTGCAGGCGTCAACGGCAACGAATACACGAGCAGCAGCATGACCGCTTGCGCCGACGTACTGCAGGACACCAAAGTGAGCCATCTCGGTCAATCCTTTGCTGGTCGCGCATCGTGACGACATGACGGGCAGTCGATACGCTGACTGCCACTGAAGACTTGGCTAGGATGCTCCTCCGCTCGTCTCCACGTTTTATGCCCTCGTCGTTCTGTTTGTTTGTTCCGCCCTCCTTTGCAGAGATGGACAAACAGTCGTTACTGAGGGCTCACCTCAGCCTACGGCTCCGGTAGGACATGCCGACATGTTGGACACTCCATCTTGACCTGCATCCAGCCCTGGAGGCACTCGCGGTGAAAGATGTGGTCGCACGGCGCGATCATGTAGTCGCGCGCTTCGATGTCCAGCTCTACCATGCAGATCACGCAGTCGATGGAGTTGTCGCCGTCCTTGAGCAATGCCAATTGCTGCAGGTTGATGCGCCGTTCGTAGTTATACTTCACAGGCAGGAACCGCGCAGGCACGAAGAATCTCGGACCATATCGCTGCTGGAGAGCTATAATGCCCACTTGCAGACCCACCCACGCTGTCAGCACGTAGCAAAAGTGCGGGTTGATCTTGCTCTCGTACTGCGACACAACCAACATTCACACAAGATCCACATTAGTCACCAAAGTAATTAATGCCAACGAATGCATTTTCATTCGCGATGGTGCTCGCTTGCTGATTGTTCGCACCATACGCTAAAATGCTGTGTTCTTACCATCGGGAAGGCCGTAAGGAAGTTGTCTGGGCAGCCGTAGAAGTACAGTGGCAGGAACAACCGCAGCGCACTGATGCCGTATAGATACCCCAGGTCGAACGGGTTTCGAACCTCCCTGTAAGTCATTTGACATTGAATACTGTCAGCGCTAGCTGATTCCAAGGAGTGGGAACGCACACCGGAAACATACCTGTGAACATTGTGCACGATCTGCGGGACCCAGAACGAGTAGCAGATGAACACCAGCACGGGCAAGTGATTCTACGATAATCAAATAAAAGCAAAACGTTAGGTGAGTCACACAACAACACTCAATAAAGATTTTCCCAGCGCTAATCTTACCGAGAAGTTGTAGAAAATACAGAGTCCAGCAAGCAGTGACAGGTAGAACCGCGAGTAGAGCGTCGTGAGCTCGCGGCGAAGCGTCAGCCAGCCTTCCGAGAAGCCCTGTGGTCTTCGCGCCTTCCAAATGATCAGCAGATACCGCATCTCAAACACCGAGAAAATGATGAGCTTCACAAACGCGACAGAAGCAAAGGCAGCAAACACGTTTTGCGCCACGATGCCCACAGTTAAGTGGCCCAAGCACAGGTACGAGTCCACAATGGCTTGTTGTCCGATAGTCAGCAACGACACCTTCGCCGCAGTAGCCTGCGTGCTAGAAATCTGCAGCTGCCGCAGTAGGAAGTAGATTTCCGCCATAGCAATAAACGTCATGATCACAGCGTAGCGAGAAGCTTTGGCGAAGAACACATTCAGGTTCTCCTCCTGGAACGTAGTGTCTAGCTTCAGATACAGTCCGCAGTTCACGCTGGCAAGGGTACCTTCGAGCTTCATGTGGCGCATCGACTTCTGCAGTGCCGTGGCGGCGTCGTCATTTTCGTCGTCTTCCCCACCTTTGCGCGCAGGCTTGCTCGTGTCGTTCACAAGCGCCATCTCCACAATGCTCACACACTGGTCACTGAACGAGTCACTGCTACGGAAGCGCGAGACGTACGAGTAGCGAGGAGGCGAGATGTCGATCGCTGCATACTCGTCCCTGTTCTCCACTGCAGGCACACCATCCAGCACTCCAAGGTTCATCAACTCGGCTCGTGGTTGACGGGGCAATCTCTCCAAATTGGCTTTCCCATCTCCTTCCTCCTCCGCCTCCTCCTCCACACTGTCCGACGCAGCAGAGGTCTCCGTCATCTCCTCCAGCTTCGTCGTATTGGACGCCGCGCCGTTCTTGTCTTTCCGATACAAAATCTGCACACTGGAGTCCGGACTATTGCCGAAGAGAGTCAACTTGCCCAACTTCCGGAGGAACACTCCCTGCACGGGCAAGATGGTGGCTGCGAGGGACGCCTGCTCCTCGTAGATGACCAGCTGCCCTGTGACGTACGCCACCTCCTTGGTCAGCTCCTTGGACGCGGGCGTCTTCATCTTGAGGAAGAGCCACGTGTGTCCGGCCTCCACCGGCTGCGTGTACTGCTGCAGCTGAATCTCTCGGTCCACCTTCAAGTACGGGATGATGTCCTTGTACACAGGTCTGTTGACGTCGTACTCCTCAGCGAGCAGCGAGTCCCACGTGCCAGAGTAGATGCCCGTCACATTGAGCGGCGGCTCTTTGTGGCGATAGCCTGCTTGGGCCTGCAGCAGCGTCTCCAACTCGTGCACCTTCTGCACTCGGTCCGTGTCATTGAACGCGTTCTGCGGCAGCGAGTAGCGGTTGTGTCCTGTGCCGTCCGCCGTCGCCCCGTGTTTCCGGCTGTTGCGAGCGTTACGCGCGTCCCCCGCGCGGTTGTCGAAGAACAAGACGAGGAAGCACAGGAAGATGGCCATACTGAGCAGCTGCATGCGCTGGCGCTGGAACTGCTGCTGCCGCCAGTCCGCCTCCATGGCCCCGAGGTTGAGAGATAAAGGGTCGTTGCCGCCGCCGCCGGGACTCCCGCCGTCGCGACGCGGAGAATTGGCACGCACGATCATCACGACGCGCCCGTTCTCGTTGCGGTCGCCCATGACTTGGTCTGACTATGCAGGTGATTATGCGAGTTTTTCTTAGCGAGTTACCAGCAACGTAAGAATATTATGTTGCAAGTAAAGTGCAACGTAACAAATAAAATTGCTGAAGTGTGATGCACATTACTGTACCACTCATGTACCCATTTTCTTTTTTTGACTGTCAGTTCCCTACATATTGTGATCGTCCCCGATTATTGTCGAGACGTCTATCGCTGCTCTTCTTGTCGCTGTCTCTCTGTCATGCTGGGGTCTCAAACATCGACGGATACCGCGTCTTGTTCGTCTCTGTCTCCTCTTTCTTCTGACGCCTTCAAGTCACTGTCCCTTTCGTCCTATGCTGTGGAAGAACACGAAGACGCGGAGACTGCTGCCCAGGTGGACCTCGTGCTCGAAATGACTGCAACGTTCGACGCCGACGGCTTCCAATTGCCGTCCAAAGTGACACGGACGGAGGTGCAACGTGCTCTTCAATCGTGTGACGGAGACGTTTCAAGAGCAGTGGACGACGTGCTGAGTCTCGTGGCCATCAAAACGCTGAGTCAGCACGACCAACAAACACTTCAAGAGCGCCAAATGCAGCGCCAAGTGGACGCCAAACTGCAGCTCACGGAGCTCTGCAGCGGCCTGGGACTAGATGAAGACAGTTCGTTTATTGCAGCTCTGCGGCAGCTGACAGAGAACGAGCGGGACGGCCTGCTCGCGACCAACGGGGCGTTCGTGCAGCAGCTGCTGCTGAGTCTGGACGAGGAGGAGGAAGACAGTGAAGATGGCAGCGAAGCGGAGGATGCCCACCCATTGCAGTATCTGCTGGAGATGTACCCAGACTACAAGGTGGAAGTGGTGGAGGACGTGCTGGACAGTCACAACTACGACGTGGACAAGGCCGCGGAGGCGCTGCACAACTTACGGGCGTTGAATTATGTGCAGAGTTATGCTACAGTCGTGGATGCAGACGCGCGTGCTGCAGCGCAACAACGGGAGTTGTACGTGAATGGACCTAAGGTGGAGTCGTTGAGGCAGTTCCCCGAATTGGGGGCCACGAGCAAGACCCAACAGAAGAAGCTGAGAAGGCAGCAACGCAGACAACAGAAAATGCAGCAGGCACCACACCAACGGCCACCGCCGAAACCTTCGCCTCCGCCAATAGCGTACCCCATGCTGCCTGCGCGTATACACATGGTGAAGGGCAAAGGGAAGCCTGTGTACAACGCGTGGGACCACCAGCAAGCGCCACATGATCGCGCGGAATCGGGCATTACGACTCAGCTTAAGCTTGAACGGCTTAAAAAGCTGCTGCCAAGCATTGATAGCAGCGTCATTCAGACTGTATGCGCCGATCGCGAATTTGTTCGTCTGGTTTACGATGGTGTGGTGATCTAATCGTGAGTTTTATTTCACTTGTTTGATGTGTACAGACGTTCTTCCTAAATGGATGTAGCTCCGATGCCACAGAGGCGGCACTCCGCGAAGTACATAACTTGCCTCTGGTTGAGAAGCAACTACCTCCGCCAACTGTGACCGAGGAAGTGGAAATGGCAGCTGCCGCAGCTGATGCTGGAGAGGAGATTGCTGCTGCCAGGAGCTCTCGCCGATCGAGCCGAGGTGGCTGTGCTGAGGACTGGACACTCGTTTCCAGCAAGAACAAGGTCAACGCAGCGAGAGAGAAACTCAGCAATCGTTACTGTGATGTTCTGGCATTGTTCAGGCGCGGTCAACACGTTCTTGCAGGTGACCGCGTTCGAGAGTAAGTGGTTTTGACCTTTTTTTCCGTTGAACATTCGTTTAGGCCAAGTTTGACAAAACTGTGGCTTGATTTTGCTGTACAGCTTGAGCAAGGCGCGTCGTGAACACAGAGAGGCTCAGCGTCAGTGGGCGCACGACTTCTTCCTGGCGCACGAGGAGCACCTCAAGTGAGTTTTGTGCTGATTTTTCCAACGGCTCGTGCTTCACTTGCGCAGTCTTTTATCTGAAATGTGTGTTCTGTTTTCTGTTTTGTGCAATAGACACCAGCGGCCGGTCGATCTGCACGGCATGATCGTGATGGAGGCTCTTTGGGTGGCTCGTGAAGCAATCGAGTACTGCCAGGCACACCGCATTCGTCGGTGCTTGTTGATCTGTGGTGTAGGACATCACTCGATCAATGGCAAACCACGCATCCTGACCGCGCTTCAGTTGTCCTTAGACCGACGCCAGATCGCGTCTCGCGAGCTCAATGGCGTGGTGACGGTGTTTCCACTCCGTTCGACGGATTCGTCTTAGATGAGTTCTTCCGACTGACCAAATTTTCTACCCTGTCTAGGCATGAGATGTAGCATGGCGGGGTCTGTTGGTTATTCTACCAGCTTATGGCTGAGAGGTGGTGGCTATTATCTGCGTATCGATATTCAAACAAATTGGGGTGTATGTATGTGTGTGTCATTCTATTCGATAACTGGTTGGCGTGAGCCAAGTTATTTCGTGGAGGTTGGCGTTCAATCAGTGGTTTCGAACAGCAAATGGGCTGAGAAAGTGTGTATATATCTCCACCGAGTCCTAATTGCCATATCAACCGCTTTGTACGTGAATAGGGGGGGAGGGGGGGGGGGGGGGGGGGGGGGGGGGGGGCACTCGAGGTTAAGACCAAGCAAGACCCCGCTGAGGGCTAGCGGCAAGGAATCGTCTCACACGTCCCGCTAGATACTGCCCCGTTCATCGGGAAATATTTGGGAGGTGAACTCTTGGGATTGAACAGCCTTCCAAGGCTTTCATCATCGCAGCCTTCTCCGTTTTTGTACGGCTGCTACTGTCCGTTGAACTTTTGTCGCGCCACGATGCTCAGTATTTATAGTGGGGCTTTCGTCGAAAGCGGCGACACGTCTCCAGCGGTCCCAGCGAAATGGGATGGCGGGTTTGAAGGTTAGCACTCGGTGTACGTTGAGTGTGCTCCCTCCTCAAGTGCTACCCAACACTTCTTCCCAAGTCGATTAGTGCTGTGGGACTTCATTTTCGAAACTCTCAGCTCGGATAACTAACGAAACTTTAGCGGCTACTAGGTACCAACGAGGAGCAAGCATCCCATCCAATAACTCCAGGACTAAACGTCGACCCAGCAAGAATGACGTACACGCGTGCCAAGCGGTCGTTGTCAAGTTTCGCGACGGAAGCTGAAGTCGACCGCGAACTCGAAAGTTGCTACCCTCGTTGCCAAGCCGCGACGACGCCAGGAGGACAACCGCCAAGCTGGGCAACCATGACTTACGTTGAGACTTCGCGCGATCTACCACCACTCGAGTCGGGCAATTTGGCGCTGGAGGATCAATTCTGCGGCTGGCTGTGGATGCGCGGTGCACGGCTCGGGCGGTGGCGTCATCGGTACTTCTGTCTGGACGGCACTATGTTATCCTACTTCACTAGCTTCCCTGCCGAAGTCTTCCTGAAGCAAGCCCAAGCATCGGTGGCGTCGGCCTGGGCATCGCGCAACCTCTTCCACTTCGGTGACGGTTGCCAACCGCGAGGTGTTATTCGGGTGGCTCACATCGACGATAACGACAGGAGCAACCGCGTCGGGTTCAAGGTGTATGGCGCCTGTGGGAAGGTCATCGACATTCGTGCACACGACACTCAAGAACGCAACCGTTGGCTACGCGCGTTGAAGACGCCTGCACGCCGCAAGTCTCGTTCATGGTCGATTGGTTCAAGTGAAGAGGTGACTGTAAGCATGTCGTCCTTTGATCCCGACGGACTCTGCCGGTTCGATCGCCTGTCCATTCCGATCATCAAGAGCGGCTGGATGGAGAAAAAGAGTTCATTTCTTGGAATTTGGCGACGCTACTTTTTCGTCGTCCAAGGTTCGATGTTGTCGTACTACAACAGCGACAGACCGTACGAGGTTCCACGGTGGAGAGGGTACGTCGAAGGTGTGAAGACTCGTCGACGTAGTGGATCACTGGTGTTGCCTTCAGCGGGGACAACAATGGCTCCACCACCGCTGGAACTTTGTATCACGCTGGACTCGCAGCAAACCCAAGTGCTGCACGTGCGACTTGGCAGCGCTGAAGAAGCTCGTGAGTGGCGGCGCGTCCTGCGTGCGAATCTACCACAGCGCAGCAATAACACAACGTTTACGGCTTAAGTATGTGCGTAAAAACAAGAGCTCGTTTCATTTTCTCGAGCGCATATTGACCATTCGTATGCAGACGTGTCTTGCACGGATATACAGCAAGTGTGACGACGGTGAGCCACTCAATGCTTATTGTCAGTGCAGTTGGGAAGCTGTGCTTTCATGGGAAAAGTTTGTTGTTGTAGTTGTCAGCAGTATTGCCGTCGCCGTTAACGAGGACAGCCGATGCTCACGTTTTGCGTGCCGTGAGTACGTCATACAAAGTTAAAGGAAAATGCTGGGTTTGTGACGGTTAACTCTGTAAACGGGGCCGCACGAATACTCCAGTTTGACGACTACCAATGGTAGCCTACCACCAACACCGACGATACTCTAAACTACTTCGAAGAATTAATACATCACATTTTTGGACTCAGCGTGGACACCACAATAAGATTAAGCAGAAACGAGCTCATGGCTTCGCTGTGTTCGCCTCAATACTGCGACCTCAAACTCTCGTTGTGCTCGCGTGAAATCCATAGATTTAATCTAAACAGGTGTAACAGAATAGTATCTGTTGGCGGCCACAGTCCTGTACCTGTAGTGAAGTCCCCATTCAGCTTGTAACTACGAGTGCTCGTTTCCAGTACTACATTCGAGACTGCATCGACGATATAGCTAATATTCATGTACGCAGGTGGCATTTAGCGGTGTATCATACCTGATCACAGAGAAATACTCCGACGGAACGAACTGAGGGACGCAAGAAGGTGGTGGGGTTGATAAGGCCGACGGCAACAGCGTCACCAAAGATACAAATGTCCAAATGTTTGTGGATCTGTAATGTTTGCCTGCAGCGACGCCGAGGCCGACTACGTCACCGAGGGAACAAATACATTAACACGGGTGTGACTTTTTAAAAAGGGACTTCAGGATTGTACACGAACATGGCTGCTTTGCTGACACTCAACCTACCAATACCACCGACTTCGGTGGACTTTGACCGAAAAGCCCGCGAGCAGATCATGCGTCTAGAAAAAGTGTGGGAGTCGACATCACGTTGTGTCCATGTATTCGTCAGCGCTTAGCTGTCGGTGAGAATTTCTCGACTTGCACGCAGTATATTTCAATGACATTGCTTCCATCCCACCCCGAGTAGCTTCGTTTCTTAATCAGAGATGTTAGGTCGCTCAACGGATGCTCGTTGTACTAATTGCTTCTCACCGACTTGTGTTCGCTCCTTTGTGCCGCGTTTGGGTGAATGTTTCTTCTCGTGGAGAAGTATGTCATGCCGAATCAGACCTGCATGCTCTCCTTCGTCATCCTCACCACGCAGACTCGGTGTAGCTTCTGGATCTGCCTCCAAATTCTCGCTGCTGTCACTCTTGCTAATAGCATCAATGTCGTCATCTCCACCATGAGCAATCCAGCGCGACGCGATGCCGCCGGTCGCCATAACCGTGGTCGTGACCAGCAGCAGTGCTTCCAGGTGAGGTGGCGGACCCATGAGAAACCCGTTTACGAATTGCGCTGTAATAGCAGCAACACGGTTTGAGCAGTTCACCATCGAGATACCTGTCGTACGAAGTTCTTGCGGGAAGTTCTCCGCTGACAGCACTCCAAACTGAGGCATACGAGCAATAACAGTCGCTGCATGTTAGACGTGGTAACAATTTATACGAAGAGGAAGGTTTTAAGCGTACCCCATTCCAGGCTGCTGTAGTACATGCGTTGAAAAGACACGAGACTAATACGATGATCGTCTTGGATCCTTCCACGTTGAAGGCAAACAGTAGCGCACAGAAGCCTGACATGAAGAGCGCGCCGGATAGCAGGCGCTGATGGCCAATAATATCAATCAGGTATAAACTGCAATAGCACAACGAACAAGGAAGTAAGTTAACAGCAACCTCTCGTACCATCCACTCAGGTTTCGCTCACCTGACAACGTTACCCGGTAGATTAGCTCCGGCAAACAGGAATGCATTCTCGAATGGATTTTCAAGTCCAGCACTTACGAAGAGCTTTGTAATCCACGTCGACAGACCATACGAGCCAAAGCTCAGAGTGAACCCACACAACATCAACAGCAGCGTAGGTCCTGCGTTCGGTCGCTCAAACAGACGTGCGACGACACGTAAGCTGTCCCAACTGCAAATGGCATTGTGCGAATGTGCAGAGTCATCGTCATTCAACCTCTCCTTCACTGCTGGCCGTGAGCCACCCTCCATCTTTCGCACCATCTTCGCATCCTTGTCGTCATCACTAGTGTCCTCAACACTACGAAACTTGATTAGAATATGCCGCCCACTGTGATGTACACCATGAATATAATGCAGCACCGACGTAGCTCCCTGTGCATCGCCCTTACTCGCCAAAAAGTGCGGACTCTCGGGAACATACCACCACGCCAGCATAAAGCACGTGAACGACGGTAGTCCTACCACCGCTGCAAACCAGCGCCATGAAAGGTGCAGTATCCGTTCGCCATTACTGTACTTGCCCAGCATGACCCACGCCGTGCCCGCCGTCAACACAGCACCAACCATCCAGAACGAGCACAAAATAGTCACGTATCGTCCTCGTGACGGCACGGGGACATGCTCCAGACACAGAGCGAAGAGCGAGGCCACCACTCCACCCACACCCAAGCCCGCCATGGCCCGGAAGAAGATGAGCCACGAGATATTGGGTGAAAACGCCGACAGGAAGGCCGCAACGGCATTGATGGCCAGCGTCATTAGCAGAACTGGCTTACGACCGTAGATATCTCCAGCCACGCCGCCGACCAAACCTCCGCCCAACATCCCGGCAAATACTGCAGCAGTCAGCAGACCTGGAAAGAAATAATACACACACAACATTATTTTTTTAGCAACATATCATTACTTTCACAATAATTTAATTTTCACCACATACTGGACTCCCATGGGGTCATGGCACCCTCTGAGTCTTCGTACACCGTCAGGATGTAGCCAATTGCCAGAATCTCCACGGCGTCAGCCACATTCCCGAACCCTAGAATCCTACATTCCAAAACAATATTTTAGTTAATAATCTAGGTGTCAACCTATAAAATAGTTCAATTTGATTATAGACTCACGTTACGACGCGATGCTGGTGGAACCCGCAGCCGATGAGCTCCATCTCATCGTGCACCGCCCTCTTGAGCGCCTTGACGTCGTCTACAAACACCAGGTGCTCATCGGGGGAACCCCACGTCTTCACAGGCGCCGCCGAGTGTGCCATGCGACCGCCCATACTGACGAAAACCTGAAGTGATAAGGTCTTTCTTTTCGAAAAAATATCTGATAATTGTTCATACTCAGAATCTGATCCGACGACTCTTTTTCAACCAATCATCTGCTGTGTCGCCACTCTCTCCCTCTCATCCGCAAAAGAAAAAAACTCGATAGGAATCAGCGACACGGTTTTCGTCTCCGAGATCGTCACGTGCGTCTGCGCTCCTCATAATCGCCGTCCGCGCGTTCCTGCTACTGCTCCACAGCCTCTTCTCTCTGCACATACTCGTCTCGTGTCGTAACTCGCTCTAGAGCGCAAGAATCAGCTGAAAAACCATGCACGCGTGGCGCTCGCTGTCCCGCAGCATTTTAGTGTTCACGAATGTGCTGTTCCTGCTGCTTGGCTCTGTGCTCGTGTCTATCGGAGGTTCGGCCATCATCTGTTGTATTTTTTCATGCAACAACCTGCTCTCTAACGTCGAAATTGACACAGTACGACCATTTTCACTAACTTTGCCACTTTGGATGTATCATTGTTGATATAGGCTACATGGCATCATTGCCGGCGCTCACGGAGTTCTCTGACGGTGGCGTGGCCTCCTCTGTCATCATGTGCGGCTCGCTGATCATCCTCATTGCGTTGCTGGGCTGCTGCGGTGCCCAATGGGAGAGCAAAGTGTTCCTGTTCCCGTACGCGATCCTGGTGTTGGTCTCGGTGATCGCGCAGCTGTCGTTGGCCGGTTTCCTGACCCACGTGCACAGCTCATTGGTGGAAGTAGCCAAGCACAACTTCGACCTGTCGGTGCTGGCGCCAGCAGACCAGGAGACGCTGCGCTGGATCAACAAGAGGTTCAAGTACGTGTACTACGGCTGCGGCTTTGACGTGGACATCGACCTCACGGGCACACACAGCCAGCCGCTCGTTGCCTCGTGTTCGAACCCGGAGTTCGCCTGGTTTGCGTCTTTCGTGGAGGAGAACTGCCCCATTGAACACAAGCAGCTGCAAGCTGGTAGCACCTTCCTCAAGTGTGCAGGACCGAGCTTCTCTCTGAGCAACGCCATGACGGAGCACACGATGCTCTGTGCGTGCGAGACGCGTATGATCTCGTGGGTCAACGACCAGTCGCTGCTTGTGGCTGTCTTCGTGTTCGTCATCGTGTCGCTGGAGATCATGCTCGTGTCGCTGTCGTGCTACATCATGCACTCGCGCCGCCACCGCCGCTACGGCTACCAGGAGATCACTATGCCCGTGCGGCAGCAGCCGTACAACCCGCACCCGCGGAACTATTTCGGCCAGCAGGCGGGACAGCGTCAGCCGCTCAACTCGCAGCCAGCGTACTCGTCGTACGGGCCAGCAGGGGGAGAGAACCCCTACGCGGCCGCCGCGACGGGCGGCAAGGCCAAGAAGGCTGCCTACTAGCTGGGCTTTGGCCAGTTGGACCATGTTTGAAATAGGTCAAATGCGTTGATGCTTGGCACGTAGGTGGCTGCAACATGCAGCTAGACGTCCTGGTGGATGCACGAGTGCCTTAGGAAAGAATCGAAAAGTTTTACAAGAATTAACCCGTTTGCGCAGTGAGCGGAGCGCTGGTCTTTTGCGTGGTAGAGTGTATGCAAGCGAGCGGAGCTGCTGCTGGTTGGGTTCTGTTGCCACAGCGTTCGCGTCGATCTGTCTGACTTTGCAGGTGTTGCGTGGTGGTCTTCTTTTCGCTGTCTTCGCACGCACCTGACAATAGCCGCTAGCTGCCTGTCATCATGCACTCGCTCATTCCAGATCCTGGCGACGAAAGGCAGGCGTGGCGGAGTAGCAGTCGGACAATTCAGCGCTTGTCGTTGGCGTCGGCAAGACGGCTTGCTGATCGAGTCCATCCAACCACCGCAGAGAGCAGAGCACTTCAACGTTCGCTAACACCTGCTCTCTGCCGAGTCGTACGTGAAAGTCTCCATTATTGCTTGAAAGTCTCCATTGGTATTGAGAAACGAAAGGGACAAGCAGATATAATAGATGGGGATTGCAATCTAAGTCTGTCCCAACAGAGACCACGTCAACTACAGGATGCCTGTCAGCAATTAGTGGATACCCTGGCCAGGGACCTTTAGACGAGGGCCATTGAAACGACGGCACGTGCATTTCCGCGTAATCTACGAGTCAACGTTGTTCTCATTCCCTTCAATAATTTCTCCACTCGTGCGTGGCGATCAGCGGTACCGGTGTCAAGCAAGTGGTCCCTGCAGTCTGCATGCAAGCATGCCACCGATGACGAGGCTCACGACGATTAAGTAATATGAGTCTGCAACGGTACTGTGTAGTGCAAAAAGCAGGCAGAAAGCAGATGCTTGACGCTCCCCACCGCGCTTTTCCAGCTTACCACCTCGTCATCACCTTCCTCGTGAAGATTCTTCAGAAGAACTTCGCTCGACTGCTCGTTGTACACTACACTACGAAGTACAAACCAACTCTGTTTTTTTCAAGCTGACGTTTGCGGACACTAGCAATCCTCAAAACCGAGAAATCAAATGAGGACCGCCAGGACTCAACAATAATTCCCCACCACGATGGGAAAGATTCGGAATCCCATCAGCTTACTCATGCAGGCAGAGTCAGCTTGAAGCTCGGCCACCAGATTGGAACCATCTCAAACTCAACTCGATTTGCCCTCCATGAAATGTCACAAACTGTTGTGCTTTTACAACTTTTACAAGGATTTTAGCTTCGAGAATGTATGGTAGTCAGCGAGTAATCAAAGTGTGGCGTGGTAAAACCTACTTTCTCGTGTTTTCGAGTCCCCTAAGACATCAAGAGCTCACCACTTGTTCGGTCGTCCGACACTTTTGGTTCTGCTCGGCAAGCGGCACGTCGTCTATAATACAACAATAGCATGAAAATCGCAGAACTTCTCAACGGACCTGCGACGGCCAGACGTCCGTCCGCCAAGCGACACGTCGAGAAGCGGATGGACATGGCGTCGCTCGACCTGTTCACGCAAAAGTGCGTACTGTACCAAGCACAATAGAAAGAGTTAAGAGACACCAGTATCCCAAGTAAATCGTTACTAAAATGCTGTCCGTGTCTGTCAAATGCAATGTAAATGCAGACGCAAGCACCGACCGGAGCTCTCCATGAGTCGGATCATCCAGGAATTAGCCGTAAAAGAAGGTCTGGGCAATGGCCTTTTATCTCCAGGTCTCCCTTCGATCGTCTCCGTTAAGGTTCAAGTGGTGCATCACGACGAGACGAGACCAAGCTCCCAAGCGGAACTGGAGTCTAAAGCGGTGAATTTGACGAAGCCCGTGAAAGTCAAGGCCAAGGTGAAGACTAAGAAGCCTCAGGAAGATGAAAGGTCAGGCTCAGAAGAGACGGACAAAACGTCGAGACGGACAAGACGTCGCAACGGCTTCACGCCACTCACGGAGTCGGAGAAGAGAGTGAAGCAGAGGATGCTCGTCAAGCGGTCGTACTACCGCAAAATTGTACGTTTCTTCGGCTCAATATTGAACTGCAAGGGATGAGGGTTCTAACAGTGGGTTTTGCTGCTCTTTAGGACACGTTGGTGGAGCTTCGGAACGAGATGGAGACGCTGGAGACCAAGTGCAAGGAGGTTATCATCTCACGACGTCAGATACAGGCGCCGTCTTCACCGGGAGCTCAACTGGAGGAGGAGGAGCAACGCTGCGAAGCGCTCCGTGAGCGGTACACGCAGCTGGCAGTCACGCAGGACGATCTGCGCCATGAGAACGAGAGACTGCGGTCTGAGGCTATGGAGCAGTCGAAAGCGCGCACGCGTATTGGCATTTTGCTGAACGAGGAGCTGCAAGACCAGAAAGAAGCAGGCGCGAAAGGTGAGTCGCTGGGCTTGTCTCCGTGGTCTTCCGGCGAGCCCCGAGCAGCAAGTCCGACTTCTAGCTCGGAGAATTCCAGCCAGGAGGTGAAATTCAGGCCTGTGCTGGACTTCACACCGATCACTGAGGACGAGTGTATTACTATTGTGCAAGAGGCATACTCTGACGTGAGAGCGTTCGCCGACACGCAGCACTACGAGACAACAGGCGCCAGTGTGTTTGGCTGGCGTGACAGACGACAGGTCGATGGCGAGACAATGCGCTTTTTCCTAGAGAAGACCTTCGAGAACTACACTGCAGCGGAGATTTCGAGTCGCATGTGGGACTTAGTGTCCTCTGAGCATGGTGTGAACCGCATCTACGCCTCGGACGTCGCTATTAACTTCCACCTCGTGCAGCGCGTCAACGACGAGAACGTGCTGTTTTACCGCACCATTGAGCCGAGAGGCGTGAACATGGTACTCAAGGCTCTGGTACTGGCGTCTCGCGTTCAAATCGACGACAACGGCAGCTTCATGGTGCTCTTTCGTTCAGTGGACCCGGTAACGCGCGGGATTGGAAAGAAGGACACGTCCGAAGCTTCAGGGTTCTCGACGGAGAGAAAAGAGATGTGGAGCGACGTCTTTAGCTGGGGGCTTTATGAGGCTGTCGGCGAGCGCGGCCAGCATTGCCGCAACTACTTCGGAGGATTCGTGTCAAGCCTTCTCACACAACGCAGCCTCGAGTTTTGGCTCATGCATATCCTTCTCATCGCTGTTCGCTGTGAGAACGAAGTCATCGGTCCGCTCTTTATTATGCAGTAAAATGGACATTAACGAACAACCGAAAGACGGTCAGCACTGCTAGAAGCAACGAGGCCCTCTTCTTGGTTTGTGTTTAACTGAGATTTTGCGTGTTAATTGTAGTCTCAAGGCTTGTACGCTATGGTTCAGCTCCAGCAAGACTCTGTAGGCTCAAGCGTGGGCTTTCTCGCTTCTACGCTTGGACGACGCAGTTTCAGGACGCTTGGATGAGCTCTTTGAGGACGCCTTCTTTGCGGTCTTCGGCCGGCTGCTGCTTCCACTGCTGGATGCTGGTTGTTTCTTTCGAGATGCGGCAGGAGCGTAGCCGTCACCTTCGTTGTCAGACACGTACATGAAGAACGGGTTCCGAGCAAGTTCGAGTTCCTCGGCACGCGCGATTTCATCACCCTCGTCCTCGTTCTGTGGTGTCATCATGAACTTCTTGGCGCCTCGGCTTTTATCAGACGATGTTTCGGGTCGACGGACGCTGCTAGCTGAAGGTGGGCGTTGTCGAGGTCGCAGCGTGTTGCCTGCGAGTTCGAGTCGATCCAGCATGAAATCATCCTCCTCGTCATCCCAATGTGCACGTGCTTCAAGCATCACAGCAGCTTCCGGTGGCATGAAGTAGTCCAGGACCAGCGTTTTGAGCTTCAATTGAGCTGTAAGCTGTCGGATCGTGTCGAGCAGATCCTCGCGCTCGCGGCTATGGGCTTTCTCCATGGCTTTGATGTCCCCTAGCACCTCTTTCACTTTGGTGTAGACCTTCTTGAGTTTGCGCGCCTTCGCTTCAGCCTCTTCCTGTAGGGACTGGTACTTCTCTTCACGCATGAGGTTGCTTTCTTCCTGTTCGGCCAGCTCTCGGGCGAGTTGCAACTCCTGGCGCTTACGTTCTTCCAACTCCAACTTCGTGCGTCGGAGCTCGTCCTCCTGCTGAGCAGCTTTGGTCATCATTTCACCGCCGACAAGCACCTTGGCCTGCGTGGCTGCTAGTCGGTCTAGCAACACCTTTTGCTGCGCTGCAAGTTCCTCAGCCTGTTGGCGTTCACGCTCCAGCTTGAGTTCAAGCTCGCGCTTGTTGAGTTCTGCTTGTGCCTTGTCTTTCGCTGCTAGTGCCAAGTCGTCACGAGTTTTCTGCAGCATTTCCTCCTTCTCACGCTGAGCCTTTTCAGCGATAGCCTGAGCTTCCTCGATGCTAATGCCCTTCTCGATCACGATCTTCTCCACGATCTTCTCAACCTCGACGATCTCCACTGGACCAGCACTAGCAGCAAAGCCTTCTGCACTGCCGTCTACGGAGCTGACACCTTCACTCGCCTGCTTATCAATAGCCAGCAACTTGGCTTTCAGAGCTTCGATCTCCTCTTGGAACTCACGGATCATGGCGTCCTTGGGATCCTCATTAATTTTCGGCTTATTCTTGATGTTCTTAGCGCGACTTGCGTACCGCAGAGTTGTTAGCGTTTCCTCGTAGTTGTAGTCGGCCGGACCACAATTCGCGATCATGACAGTCTTCGTGTTGCCACCCAGCGAGTCTTGCAGCAATCGCGTCAGCTTCGAGTCACGGTACGGAATGTGCTTGGACTTGCCATCCACGAGAGCCGAGATCACATTGCCTAGCGCCGAAAGCGACAAGTTGATCTTGTTGGCTTCTTGGAGACGGTCTCCTGTTGCGCCCGTCTTGGACTGACGTTCACTACCTGCCAGATCCACCAGGTTCAGCTTGCCCACGCACACGTGGTCCTTACCATCTCCGCCAGCAGAGCCCTCACTCAGACACTCGACGACGATCGTAAAGATTGAGTGCGACCGAGACGATGTCTGGTTCATGAGTGTAGCCCCAACACTGCGGTTTTTCTTGCCCGTCTGCATGACGTGGTCGATCTCCGCTGCGTCCTTCACCACTTGTGCTGTCAGCCCCTTCACGTACACTCCCGAGTCTGCGTTCTCCTTGAGGTCAAGAGCGTTCTTAGGGTCCTTCGACAAGAGATCACGGATCTCTTCATTGTAAATCTCCAGGTACGACGCGCGCACCAGAATGCGCTTGTTCGTCGAGATAGCCACCTTGTCGAAAACGTGTTTGAACGAGTTGGGGATGATGCCCGGTTGGTCTCCGTAGCCTTCCATGGTGTGCGACTTGCCGGCTCCGGTTTGGCCGTACGCGAAGATAGTGCCATTGTAGCCTTCCATGACCGCTTCGACGATCTCCGTCGCCGCCGTGTCGTACACTTGCTGTTGCGTGGACAGCGCGCCGAACGCCGCGTCGAACGTGAACGACTTGGGAGGCTCCGAAGACGCGGCCACCGGGTTTAGGATGGACACCTCAGCTCGGTCGAAATTGGCCGTGGTGACCTCCTGACGTCCGTCTTGCACCTCCTTGCCACTCATAGGTCGGATGCGGACCATCACGCGGACGCACTCATCGCTCTTCGACTTGGTCGCCATCACTTTGCGAGGCTTTGGCACCGACGCAGTGCTGAGTCAGATCACTGGGAGGGCGGCTGGCTGGTCGGCGCGACGAAAACCGCCGCCACATTTAGCGGATATTCACGAAACGCAGCCACGTCGGGACTGCGCCGTTGGAAGATATACGTTTGCCACGATCGCTTTAGCTTCGATGGTCGATTTTTGACATGAAGTTGCATCGCAGCGCAACTCGCTGCAATCCAAGCAGCCGACGAGCGCCAGGCGGACAACTTCAACAGCGCCGTGCAAGCCCTTGCTTGCTTCGTCTTCGTGAACTGTAGCACCGGTCTCTGTCTGACAGGGACGTTAGGTAACTTGCTCATGTCGCCGCCTCGTGCAGTTCTTGTTTGTGGTCTTGTGTGTAAAGAGAAGTCTCGCTCGCTTCAGCTCAGCGCGCTGCGCAGCTTCAGAACGCGTCATTGCCTCCTCACTTGGTCAACATCCGACGGCGCTTGGACGCATTGACACTGTTAATTAGCCAGATCCGGTGCTCGGATGCCACGAAGGATTTGATCGCAGCAGCATCCAATCTTCGGATCAACCGTCCTTCTGGTGTCGTGGAACGCGGACAGTTTTCGACTGTGCGTTGACAGGGATCGCCCCATGCGATCCCGCGAACGCGGATGTAGGTCAGCTCGTGCATTTCACCAAATAAGACGCACATCGCGACACGAAAGCGCCAGCTGGAATGTCGTCCTCGACAGACGTGGTCCGAC
This sequence comes from Phytophthora podocarpi, assembly GCA_001314375.1. Classification (NCBI taxonomy): domain Eukaryota; phylum Oomycota; class Peronosporomycetes; order Peronosporales; family Peronosporaceae; genus Phytophthora; species Phytophthora podocarpi. The sequence continues at coordinate 49,883 of LGSN01000074.1, forward strand.
GTCGCACTTCCAGGCACTCGATGGGCAGCGAATCGATGCGGCAAATTGAAAGAGTTCATTCACACTGTCGCCGCCAACGTCCAGACTTCCGCTCTCCTACTCGTCATAAGCGTAAGAGATTAGATTCAAGTTGCGAGTTGCGAGTCGCTCGTTGTGTCGTTCTTTCCTCTTCTTGGTCATCCCGGCGGGTGGCTGGCAGGCTACGAAGCAGGCGACTTTGAAGCGGGGATCCATGGAGGTCTAGGCAATGCCTCTACATTTCATCTTATCTGCGCTCTTTTCGGTTGCGTATTTGAACTTCAAAGCTTCAGCCGACATGTCATGAGCACGCCTTTTGCAAACATAAGCACGGCGTTTGACTTGAAAAGAGTATGCAAAGCCCATGAAAAATCGGCGAGTATGCCAATGTTTCCGACGTTGGATAGTGCCCATGTTCGCCACCCTCCTTCGCATATCCCCCTTGACGTTTTTTCTGTGTTGAGACGCCCCGATCGTAGCTCGAGGAGCTGTCAAGCATGACATATAAGCAGAATCACGTCGGTGTCCTTGGCCTTCTCACAATAGTGTAGTCGACTATCGCAGTCGGTAGAATCCACTGTCATCCTCGACAGGGTGACTGTGAAACTGCGAGTCTGCTGCGGGCAAGCAGAATCACTGATCCTGAATCAACGCCGCCGATTAATAATTAGTGATTATCAATACTGTACAGTTGTGCCACTCGTTTTCGGCACCTATATAAACTGATATCCTTGAATATTATGTACCACAGTATGGATATTTAGGGCAATAAGACTTCTAATATATTATCACCTGTCATATTTGGTTCGATCCACCCTGCCGAAAACAAGATGCACAACTGTACATGTAATTTATCACTGCAGCCTCTGCCAGCTGGAAGTCCGGGCCCTTCTCTGGTGCGTGACGACGACACACGTCCGCGGGTAGAATTCTGCGAGCGCCATCCCCAGTCCACTCCCCAACCCGCGTCCCCCTTTTCGGCCGTCACCCGCATATTCCAATCGCGAGTCCTTCCTTCGACTGCTTTCGACCCTTGTCAAAGCATGACCAAGTCGTTGCCGCTGCCTCCGCGCTTCTTCAAGTGCCCGGAGCTCACGCAGCGAGAGGAGCAGTACCTCGTCGGCAAAGCCAAGGACTCGGCCAAAGCTCTGGTCGACGCCACGCGCAACAATGAAGGACCTGTGCGTTGGCAGGAGGCAGGAACGCACCGAGGAGTGCAGATGTACAAGGGCGAAGCACGATACCCGGAGAGTGTCGTGGGAGAGTCCATCACGTACGGCTGTGGTGCCACCACCCTCCAGTCCACGCTGGACGAGGTCTCCGACTTCTTTGACCTGACCACGGACGCCAAAGTCGCCGATTTCGTGGAGTTCAACGCCGATATGCTGGACGGCCAACTGCTCTACGTGTTGCAGGACCCGTCACTGCTGAACGACCCTAGATACAATGCCCGAGGCCAACGCAGTGGCGCCAGCAAGATGCTCAACGCCAACCAGGTCACGGTCAAGTGGTTCGCCATGGACATGCCGTCGAAGCTCCTCAAGAACCGAGATTTCCTCACGGTGGAGTGTCAAAGCACCTTCATGGATGTCAGTGGCCGTCGCGGCTGGGTACGGTCTTACCACTCCATCAAGCTGCCGTGCTGTCCGGAGCTGAGCGACTACAACCTCGTTCGAGGCAGCTTCTACCACACGGGCTACGTGTTCGTCGAGAGCGAGAGACCTGGCTTCCTGGACGTCATCTTCAGCGCACAGGTGAACATGAAGGGCCACATGAAGGTGCCGGCGCCGCTGTTTATGACGATCCAGAAGAAGAGGCTGTCTAGCATCGCAGATCTGCAGAAAATGATCACACGACGGCGACTTGGCGCTCAGCGATTCCTCGGAGACTTGGAGCTTGTGCCCAAGAGCCAACGCACGCGTTGCAACTTGTGCTCGACCAAGTTCGGGCTTATTACACGGAAGGCACGATGTCGTAAGTGCGGCGAAGTAGTGTGTGCGTCTGCGTGCAGTACGGAGTGGGAGGTTTCGATCTCCGGCCAAGGAGTTAGGAAAGTTCGGGTGTGTTCAAAATGCGCTCAGAACACGGACCCATCAGTGTTCGAGGACCTCCCAGCCAGCGAGCAGTACTCTGAAAGCAACAGCGCCCATGACGACGACCTGCCGTTGATGAGCGTCCGTGCGCCAGGCTACCAGTACAATAGAAGAAGTGACACGGAGTTATCTCCTCGTCGTCGCGGCCAGCCCAGTCTCGACAGTGACGAATATGACAGCCAAGGCCGCGGTGGTTATCGTCGACAGCACCCTGGTCAACGAGGACCTTACAACAACAGCTACGAAGGCAGGTACAGCCAGAACGATAGCTATCAAGACCCAGACCCGGAGTACCCGCGGACGGTTGAGATGCCTGGCAATGAGTATGCTGGTTTGAGTCTCGACTCGGATCGCTACACGAACGATTCTATCGAGTACGACGAGTACCCGTCGAGTCGAAGAAGGCGCGACGACAGGAGGTACGACCCAAGAAACCCCGACATGTACGACCACCAGACGTACGGTATGTCACCTCCACAGTATCGCGACGAGGAGCAGAGGCGAGCACTCCAGCGTCAGCAGCGAGCTTTGCAGCAGCAGCAGAGCAAGCAACGACTCCTGCAGCGCCAGCAACAGCAGCAGGATGCACTGATGCGACGTTGCCAGCAACAAGTCGAGGAGCCTGACAACTACCGAGCGGAACTGGAAGAGTCCATGAGCAACAGCGAGTACAGCGAGTCGAACCATAGCGGTGCCAGCTCGGACGCGCATCCTTCCTTCCTCACGTCCAGTCTGTTAGCTCAACACACGAAGCAGATGGGGAAGCCTGGTCCGGTCACTAGGAACGAACGGGACGCTGCGCAGCGCGCAGTACAACAAGAGCATGCGAAGCGTAGGAAACCACGTGTTGAACCCGAGCGCCAAGCTCCCCCTCCAGTACTGTCTTCAGATCGACCATTGACGCGACTGGAGCAGATTCAGGTGCAGCTATGGGAGCAGCAAGAGGCCAAGTTCCGCGAGCAGACCCCACCCTTAGACCTCGACCTGGAACCTATAGAGATCACGCCGTCCGATGTCCGTCGCCGACGAACTGGCAGCTCCGAAGGCTCCGCAAAACGCCGTGGTCCTAAGCTGCCATCGTTCTTCCGTAGTCCGCACAGCAGCGCGCACTCGCAAGGCCACGGAGCTCCGGCCGGTGAGTCCCTGCCCACGTTTACCTCGACGAACAAGGCGCAGGCCACCAACTCCGGACAACGCACAGTGAGCGTCGCAGACGACGAGGATCGTCTGGACAACTCCATCAACGGGCTGGCTATCAACTTCGGTTCGCTGCTGCGTCCGGAGGATCTGCGTCCTACAGAGGAGAGCATCCGGTTGTCTTTGGACTCGAGTGGGCAAGACCACAGCGCCATGGGCGACAGTGACGCTACGAACCCCGGAAAAGCTGGCGCCTCGGCCGCCAAGACCCGTGCAGATGCTTCCAAGACGACCATCGTGAAGCTGTATCAGCGGGTCCTGGAGCTGACCAACAAGCAGCACGAGTTGGAAGCTCAGCCGGAGTCAGACCCCGACGAGAGGAAAGCAGTGGCTCGTGAGCTCGAAGCACTCTACGAGAAGCTCCACTCCGAGGTGGAAATATAAGTAAGTGTATCTGTTCTGGCCGTCGTCGGAAGCGGACAGAGGTTAAGGTAGCGTGGCGTGTTCAACGTCGTTAGTAAAGCTAGCATTGATCGGACAGGGAAAACCGGAATCCGTGAGGCTTGTTAATAAATCAATAGCGTCAATCCGAAGCAAACGTGCTCCTAGATCGCTGAATGCTGCTGCGCTCAGCTAACCTTCATCTTTGCTCTTACGGGCCCGCCAGAGCCTACTCCTTGGCCTTAGCCTTGGTCTTCAGTCCGAGGTCAGACAGGAACTCGTCCAACGTAGCGTGCATCTCATCATGCAACGGCACCTTCTTCATACGTTGCATCCAAGCCGAGAACTTGGGATATTCCGTGAAATCGAAGACGCCCATGAGCTCAACCTGCACGAACTCGCAGTACGCGGCAAAGTCCGCAAGCGTGGGGTCGTCCGACTCGGCGATAAAGTCCTTCACCAAGAACTTGTCCATCAACTTGACCAGCTTGGCAATGAAAGTCGGGGCTTCCTTCACCAGGACGACATCGTCTGGGTGCTGCTTGTTCTGCTTGATCCGCTTCAACGGGACCAGCACCTTCATGGTGATCAGACGTGCGTTCGTGTGGTGCCAGTGCAGATACTCGTTCACTTTGGCATGCGCCTGGACGTCCGTCGGATACAGATCCGTCCACCCGAACTTCTCGGCCAAGTACACCATGATGGCGTTGCTCTCGAACAGTGCGAAGTCTCCATCTCGCAGGACTGGGATCAGTCCGTTGGGGTTCAAAGCCAAGAACTCCGCGGACGTGAACGTCCGACTGCCAAACTCAGTCAGCGCAAGCTCATGGTCCAGCATCTTAAGACGCATCACCCACTCCGCCGCACGACTTGGCTGGCTGATCAGGTTCGCATACAGCTTAATACCCGTCGACATCTTCGTAGCAGTAGATCAAAACTCTTCTGACAAAGTAACGGGGGCAAACAACGCTGTGGGTTACCACCGTTAAGCTTAGGGCAGTTCTGCGACGAGCGCATACCGGTAGCTAGAAACATAGTACTACGTAGTATTACTGTAGTGTTAAAGCTGCAGCTGAACTACCGGTCGTATCTTTTAGTCTTACTGGCTGGCCTTGGTCTTGAGTCCCATGCTGGACAGGAACTGGTCCAACGGTTCGTGGATCTCGTCGTGGTGCGGCACGGACTTCATGCGCTTGAGCCAGGCCGAGAGCCTGGGGTACTTGGAGAAGTCGTAGATGCCCATGAGCTCGACCTGCACGAACTCGCAGTAGGCCGCGAAGTCTGCGATCGTGGGGTGGTCCGTCTCGGCCACGAAGTCCTTGACCAGGAACTTCTCCATGAGCTCCGACAGCTTGGTGATGAGTGCCGGAGTGTCCTTAATAAACACGGCCTCGTCGGGCGTGGCGATGTTCTGCTTAGTGTGCATGAGTGGCACCAGCACTTTGGGCGTGATGAGGCGCGCGTTCGTGTGGTGCCAGTGCAGGTACTGGTTCACTTTGGCGTGGGCCTGCACGTCGGCCGGGTACAAGTCCGTCCAGCCGAACTTCTCGGCCACGTACTGCATGATGGCGTTGCCCTCGAACATCGAGAAGTCTCCGTCCTGCAGCACCGGGATGAGTCCGTTCGGGTTCAGCGCCAGGAACTCGGGCGCCTTGAAGATGGCGCTGCCGAAGTCCGCGACCACGAACTCGTGGTTGACCTTCTTGAGGCGCAGGACCCACTCGGCCGCGCGGCTGGGTTGGCTGATGAGGTTGGCGTAGAGCTTGATGGCCATCTTGGAATACTAGGAAAAGGCTTGGGGCTTGGGGCTTGGGGCTTGGAGGCGAATTGAGTAATGACCGAGATGTTGGGAGCGCGGAGATCGCGGAGATCCTTCGACGGATTCCGTTAAAAACGTACGTCACTCATCGTCCTTGAAGTGGATTACAAGTATCTTGTCGTGCGTAGCGCATACCACGTTTGTCGCCCATTCCCGACCTCCGGCGGCACCCATCGTAGAGCTTATCCTTGTGTGCTGGTCATCAACGCGGTTTGGCTTCCCTCGCAATCATTGCAGCACCGGACTCCATAAGCATGGGGCTTATGCCATAAGTTATGAAGGTGCTCAATCGGGCACCGCATCTTCAAATCGACACTGCTGTGCGATCTACCGCCGCAACTGGGTGACGCAGCCTGGGGCTCCGATGCTGGCATGGAGCTGCTGAGTGACGTCAGTCAGCGGACCACGAGGAAGACCTGGGCGTCAAAATGGTAATGCCATGGAGCACACACTTGTCGGACATTGGTGCGTGGAGCGCTGGACACACGTGGCAATCCGGCATCGCAGAGGGAGCGAAGACACATTGGCTGTGGCTTGTAGCCATCTTGCACTGGGACATGATCTGCTGTACCCAAGAAGCTGTCTTCTTGTCAAGGAGCTCTTGCCACGATGCAGGCGTCGATCGATTCACTAGAGCTGGCATTGGTCTTCAGTGCTGGTTTGTTGCAGGGTCATGGTGTACATCAGCTCCAAATGCCTGCAGTGTTATGGCGTTTACTTAGATCTCCACTCTTCTCTCTACGACCACTTGCCTTCGAGCTGTCCGAATCGAAAATGAAGTCCGAGCATTGCTAGCTGCTCGCCCTGTTTCAACGGTGTTGCGCGCTGGATGGGCTGCAATGAAGGGTGAGGACTCCTGCTATGGGAGCCTTGTCTCGCCGGCAAAGGAGCGAAGGCTGCAACTGCTACAATAGCATCTATCTTGGTTTGAATTTGTCGCGCGACCTTTGTTGGCGACTCTGCTCCCAATGCACGCTACACTGCTATCTGCAGGATGAATCACAAGACAGCTGTAGCGGTAGATAACACCCGAGAGGTCCATTGATGCATGCGTGACCTCTATCCATACGCGCAACGAGGGCAAAGTGTATTGAGACTCATACCCTAAGATTCCTAGTGAAAGTGCCCGAAAGCTGACTGCTGCATGTACGCTGAAGTTCAAGGTGCCGTATTTCAATACATTTGTGCCACTCGCTCTCATTGATCGCCCGCCTGCATTCAAAGCCACAATTTTATCGCAATTTTCAGGTCCTTCTCTCCTCTAAACCCTCTTCTACACCATCAACTCTCGCAGTTTATAATCTCTTGCACGTCCAAAACAACAAAAACGCGTTTTTTTTAGTCAACTTACCACCACAAAGCCATGCCGCTGTTCCGCAAGAAGAGCAGGTCCTCTTCTTCTTCCTCCTCCTCTTCTCCAGGCACCTTGGACTTCTCCGACGTGAAGCTGGGCAAGGTCGTAGGCGTCGGCCGCTCAGGCAGCACCTTCAGCGCGCACTGGAGCGGGCGCCACGTCGCGGCCAAAGTCGTGGACCTGTCGGCCGCCAGTCAAAAGGGCGAGAAACTGGCCTCCGAGCTGCTCAAGGAGTTCCGCCGCGAGGAGGAGGTGGCCAGTGCGCTGCACCACCCGAACATCGTGCAGTTCTTGGGCTCAGCCAGCGCCGCGCCGCGCTACTGCCTCGTGTTCGAGTTCGTGGAGGACGGCACGCTGTCGAACGTGGTGCGGGCCAAGAAGGGGCCGCTGGACTTCTTCCGCCTGGCGTCCGACATGGCCCAAGGCATGAGTTACTTGCACGAACACTCGGTCATGCACCGAGACCTCAAGAGCAGCAACGTGCTGCTGGACGCACAAGGCACCGCCAAGATCTCGGACTTCGGCCTCAGCTGTGTCATGGAGCTCGGACGCGCGGCCGACTTGACCGCTGAGACGGGTACTTACGGCTGGATGGCCCCCGAGGTCATCCGACACGAACCATACTCCAGTAAAGCTGATGTGTACAGCTTTGCAGTGGTGCTATGGGAGCTGCTGGCTAAGGACGTGCCTTTTAAGGGACAGACTCCGATGCAGAGTGAGTTAGTTAGATAGTTATTTGGGGTGGTTGACTATTTTTTTCAATTTTTTTTTATTGTTGTTGTTGTTGTAGCTGCTATGGCGGTGGCGGAGCAGCGGATGCGGCCTGCGCTGCCTCGCCAGACGCCGCCCAAGATCGTGGAGTTGATCGAGCACTGCTGGAATCAGGACCCGACGCGTCGTCCGGACTTTAGTTCCATCCTCAAGGTGCTGCCGTTCGTCAAGCAGTCGCTGAGCAAGACCGACTTCAAGAACGCGGGCATTCTATACACGCTGTAAAAGAAGACGTCGGGATGGCGGAGACGCTCTCACTTGTATATATGTGCTCTTTCCTTCTTGTTTTCTTCTAGCTACGATGCGGAGCCAGGTATGCATGCATGCTCTGTGTGTTTTCTTTTCTTCCAGGTGCTAGCATCTTCATCAGACAGAACTCACCACGACAACCATTAAGCTTAGATGTAGGCAGCAAGCTTGGACCTGGAAATATATCGCGCCACTCCACAAGCGTCTTCGCCTTCCGCCGGATCGACAGAGCTATTCCAATCTGGATGGTTGCGACTCTTGACTGACCGAATGACTACGCAGGGACTCTAGGCATTGCTGCATCTGAGCATGGCAGAACAAGGATGGGGCAGCGATGACTACTGGTCGTCGTATCCCGCGGACACCTACGACGCTGCTGCCTACGATGGCTACGACACACAACAGCAGAGTGCTTCTGGTGATGCTGGATACGACCCGGATGAATACTGGCGGGTGGACGCCGACGTGTATCGTATTTTCATGGAGCTAGCGCCCAACGCGCAAGGTGAAAGTGTGGAGCTTGGTGAACTACCTGAGCTCTGTCATCAGGTGGGACGTCCACTGCGCGATGACCACGAACAATTTCGCCTGATGCAGGAACTGGATACGACGAACTCCATGCTAATCTTGCGGTATGACTTCGTGACCTGGTTGCTGAAAGAAATTCATGCGGAGGAGCGTGCTCGGATCGAAGCGGCTCCACGTCCCGTTCCTGTGGCAACTCAAGCGTGGGAGGAGGTAGTTCAGGAAGTCACCGAGGCTGATTTGGTGCTTGGTAGTAAGCCCACAGTGTTTTACTACAACACTCTCTCGGGTGAGAGCATTTGGGAGCTACCGAGCCTTGTACGCTGCTTATGGAATCACCTGGAGACTCAAGAGGTTGCTCAGCAAGAAGCACAGCTATCTCGAGACGGAGTACCTGCTTTTGTTAAGCCCAATGAAGAGAACAGCGATGACGCTCGCGAAATGGTGCAGCAGCTTCGTGAGCTGTTCACCAAGTACGACGATGATAAAGCAGGGCATTTGGACCCTGCGGAGTTCGAAGACCTGTGCGTGCGTGTGGAGCAGCCACTTAATGGCCGTGAAGGGCTTCTTGCTCTTATGCAGGAGGTGGACCCATTCAGTTCTCCTGTCCAAGCATCTGACCAGTCAGGGCAACAAGCTGTTGTGTCATGGGAAGCACTGAGGCACTACTGGGTGACCAACGCGCCATTTCAACGACGTACGAGGCTGAGCGAGACGCGGTATTCTTCTTGGGAACGGATAGATTTTCTTAGCCGGCGCACAACGTCAGTGCTCTTTCGCCACACAACGACTCAGCAGGAACGATGGGGACACCCAGCAATAGAGCAGCGTGTTGTTGATCGGCTGAACCATCTCTTCCCTAGTAGCAAGCTGGACTGGGCGCAAAAGGTCGATCTCTTTCTCGATGTTCAGTGGCAGCAACAGCAGCAAGGAGGTGGGTCATCTGAAGGTGTTGACAAGCACATGTGGAATTTAGAGACGTGTTGGCGAGTGCTTACACAGTTCAATCACCCCATGAGTCGACGGCAACACGTGCAAGCAGTCATGGAACAACTCCAGAAGCGGCTTGGAGTCTCTGTAACCTCTGAAGAGGAGAGTGAGGGAGTTTCAGCACTTGACGAAGCTGCCGTACGCGCATGGCTCCAGTATTGCGCGAAGAAAGTAGACATGGGTGGCTGGGAGGAGGTTGTGGACTCTGGAGGACAAACGTACTATTACCACGAGGTGGATGGCACAACGCAATGGGATTCTCCTCAGCTGCAAAATCAGATGGCCCTAATGCTCAGCAAGCTTGGGGCAGGTCAGCAGAATCAATCAGCAGATGAACAGATTGCGCGTGTATTTCGTCAATACGATGCTGATGAGAGCGGCGAGATGACACTGGACGAGTTTCAGCACTTTTACCGAGCACTCTTGGGGCGTGGCAATGCATCCGGTGGAGCAGTGAGTGACGCTCAGATACGGCAGGTTTTCAGCGTTCTGGATGCCAGCGGCGACGGCGCTGTGACTCTCGAGGAGTTCCAATTCTGGTGGAAAACTAAACTCCAGCTTGAATTGAAGGAAACCAAGGAGGTCGAGACTTCCACGCGTGAACAGCGCCGCCGTGACATTTGCCGCGAGTTTCTTGAAAATGCTGACGCCGTAGTGCTTGTTCCGACAGAAAAATCTTCTAGTGAAGGTACTGCTGGCCATCAACACGAAGGAACCACGCAAGAATGCTTTGAGTCCAACTTGTTGCCGCGTCTCGTGGCACTTTTGGGTGAATTCCCGCTGCGAGGACTAGCTTACCGCCGAGCGTTGAACGAGCTTGTGACAGACCCCATGGAGCAGCTAGTATCTCTCGAGCGCTTCCTTGACTGGTACGACCGCTTCGAAACTGCAGAACGAGAGAAGGTGGAGCTTCAACGAGCGAAGCAGAGAGCTCAAGCAGAACTTCGTGCTCAACACGAAGCACAAGCCGCAGCGCGAGAGAAACAGCGTCGACGTCGCAAACAAGTGCGCACCTTAAATGTTATGAACGAGCAAGCCACAGCAATTACAGAGCACGAGGTGCAACAACAACGTGAGAAGAAGATCGCCGTACTCTTCCAGACCTTCGACACTGATGGCTCGGGTCTTTTGGACGAGAATGAGCTGCTACAGCTCACGAAAGCGCTGGGGCATGAGATGGATGCAACTCAAGTGAGTCGCATGATGAAGGTTATGGACTCCAGCGGAGATGACCGCATCAACTTGGGAGAGTTCCTCGCGTTCTGGAAAGCATTCGACCACCAACGCCCCGCAGCTGCAAATGCTGCCACGTTGCATCAAACTCGCCGTGATGCCGTTTCCAAACCAGCAAAATCAGCCGAAGCACCTCCTCCAGCTCAACACTTGAGTGCCAGTGGTGCCGTAGCCTCGTTGGCTGTGAGTCTGGAAATGGTGAAAGACAGAGCGCTGAAGTTAACGCTCGCCGACCTGCGTGGGGTTTTGAGTGATTGGAGGGACGACTTTGTGGACAAGCGCATGGAGCAAAAGGCTCAGCACGACGAAGCGGAGACGATTAAGAAATGGCGCGAGTTGCACACGTTCATCCCCACAAAGCATCGTGTGTATGGTGCTAAGCGCTTGGACGTGACCTGGATTGAGCCAGAGGTTGTGGACTGTGTCGCAGCGATGATTGCCGACGTCGGGTTACGCATAGACCCACCCTTGAAGCCTGATGCAGCCCAACGGATCCAAGCACTGATAAGGGGTCACTTAGCGCGGAAGCACGTGCTTGTTCTTGTGTGCAACCGGTTCCAGAAGCACGTCGACCTGCAAACTCGGATGTTTTACTTCACAAACACGCTCACTGGTAGAATTTTTCTCACCCGGCCGCTTTACCCTACAAGCACCTCGTCAGTGGCTCCTTTGGAACGCGATGAGTGCACTTCCAAAGCTGACAAGTACCAATTCGACAAGCGTTTGGCTCAACTTCGTGCGAAGAAGCGTTTCTACGACCACGTATGCTTGTCTTCGCCCCCGTCTTCTGATGAAGAAAAGGCTTCAAAAGACAGGCACCGTCCGATGTTGGCACCCAGTGCGTTCTACATGTACGATGTGATCACATTCGTTCAGCAACGCTTGGTCGGAAACATTTGGATTCCTCTGCGCTCGCCTCAGTCTGAATTGGTGTTAGTGGAATTAATCGCTGGACGTCGTCGTCGCCAGCTGATGCAGCGCGGCCGTGATGCTGCAGCCAACTTGCCGCTTCACTATGCAGTCCGTCATTCGCATTTCACGGTGCCAGTTGTACGCTCTTTCGTAAACGGATACCCCGAGGCGCTTGCTGAGTGTGATGCCTTTGGCATGACACCTCTGCACCTCGCATTTCGCGAGCAACGTTCGAACGTAAAGCTACTGAGTCTCCTCGCTCGGAGACCACCGCACCATATCAACTCCGTTAAAGCTCGATGTTCTCCTGGAGATAAAGCACGCAAGTTGGAAGAGCGAGTAAATTCTTCTGTTTGGGCGCGCCAAACAGTCTGTGGAGACACTCCACTGCATGTGGCCATCCTCCATCGCGCATCAGTCGGAGTATTGCAATGGGCTTTGTCCACCTGCGCTGAAGAAATCAAGTCAATGGTGCCAAAACTGTTGAACGATCGCGGTGAGTCTGCTTTTCACTCGTGTATTACTCAGCAACAACAGCGGCAGACGTCCGAGCTACCGGAAGGTAGTGACTTTTCTTCTCCGCGCTCGAAAACTGTTGTGATGCTCTTCTTTAAGCATTTTGACACGAATACACTGTGCTCCACAGCAACAAAGCACGGTGATCTACCATTGCACCTCGCTTTGGATGCCTTTGAGCAGCACAAGCAGCGAGCAAACGAGACCTCCACGCTAAGTCGTACGGAGCAAAACCTCAAGGAAGAATCTGTCGCTGGTACCAATCACACTAACGTCGGCGCAGACTGGCTGTGGCTTGGGGAACTCCTGCTCATGCACTACCCCGAGGCAGTAGTGACGCCGAAACGAAGCAATGGGCTCTTACCGGTGCATCTCGCGATCAAGTACGGACTCCCAGAAGAGCTGTCGGTGAAGATGTTCGTACTAACGGCTGAAATGCTGCAGAAGTCGGGACAATCACCACCCGATGAGGAGGAGCAGGCACTGCTGGCAGCCACAACGATTGCAGGGACTAGAACGACGCTGCTGCATTACGCGCTTGTTCATCAGCCGCGATCAACCTGTTTACTCTCACTGTTAATCAGCCGCATGCCGACATCTTGTAAGACGAGATCTCTCCCAACTGGCGATCTCCCCATACACGTAGCAGCTGCAGCACAAGGACTCAGCATGGACGTGTTACGCAAGTTGTGTGAGGCGTACAACGAAGGCTGTCGGACATACAACGCAAAACGGCACTTACCATTGCACGTGAATATTGTGCACGACGTCGGAAACGTTGACAAGGTGGCGGTCTTGCTGCGGCATTGCGAAGAGATGATTCTGGCTGACACCGAAGAGCGCCGCGGTTTGCGTGCGCTGCTGATGGCTGCTAACACCAAAGTGCCATACTATCGGGCGTTATTGCTGCTGCTGGACATTGTGCCAAGCCGCAAACTCTCGGCCGCAACTACCAAAAGGAAGAATCGAGTACAATCGGTGACACTACTGTACGCACTCTCGCTTCGACACTGTACTCCAGAAATCACAAACCACGACGTCGCTAAACGCTGCCACGATAAATTTGAGGATCTCGAGGATGAAGAAGGATACTTTCTTGCCATGGCCAAGGCCAAACTTCGTAAACAGCACTACAACCCGACGCCGAAATGGACCTTCACTAAGATCCTCGAATTAGTTGAGCGCAATCCACTGGACGAGGCGCTTATCCAGCGTGCACTACACGCGACGAACGAAAAACTTCTAGCAATGCTCAAAACAGACGAGCTCGAAAGAACCAGCAATCAGGATGACAATCACAAGGGAAATGGCACGGTTGTTGACACTGTGACGCTCAACAGTGACCTCATGCTCGTGCGCACTGTACATCGGATCCTGTACAAGTTCTCGGCCAACCCACGACTCCAGTTACTTGGTCAGACCATCTTGAGCAAACTGTTGCCTTCGGCTTACGTGCGGGCTACGTACAAAGCGAAGATCGACCCGTACTTCAATTTGTAGCGATACGGAGCTAGGGAAGCTGGAGAGCTGTACGCTGAACCTCATCTAGCATCAACTGCGCAGACTGCACAGCAGCACTGCCACTTCCATACGCGCAGTCCAACCTGCAGACACATTTCACACCACGTCAATAAACAATCTGTTCGCGTGAAACCCACCCACCCGACTTGGTACTTACATTGAGAGAGCTTCTTGGAGATGCTTTGCAGCTCTTTGAATCTGTTCCGCTCGCTTCACAGGCGACAAAGTGCAACGTGGTGTGTTTACCTCTTCAAACAAGAGTTTGCCGATCTGGAGGTGCAGTAGACCTCGTGACGGGAGCTTCGTTTTCGGAAGCAGCCACTCCACTGCATGTAGCTCCGCCACAAAGAATTGTAGTGTCAGGCGCTGCAAGTCCAGAGATGTCGCTTCAAACAGAAAGTTGCCAATCTCGCGGGCCAGTACAGCCACACGTGCATTTCGTGGATGCAGACGTAGTCGACGCGTCACAAGTTCCCACTTTCGCTGATACGTTTCCCACTTGTCCTGTTCAGAACCAGTTCTAAGTGCTCCAAGCACCTTCAGCTGTGTCTCATACCTAGCAATCTCCTCTCCATCTCGTGCAGTGCCGCACATTTTACACATCGCAACACAGTCGACGTCACCGTCTGCAGTCGTCTCCACCACCACGACACCTTTACCACAACTGCACCCCAGTCCATCCAGATACCAGTCGTCCTGCACCTCCTGCTTCATAGCAGCGTGACACCGTGCACACTCACAGTCGAAGAAGTACGACTCCTTCAGCTCCCGTCGTCTCATCTTCGTCGACTGTAGCAACTCGACGTACGAGACCGTGAGCTCTTGCCTCACTTGGACATCTTTCACCACGTGCACCTGCATCTCTCGACCCTTAAAACTCACCACACAGTTCGGGTCACAGTCGTGATTAAACAGCGCTCCGTCCGGGAACAACCCGATACCTACAGCCTCGTTGGTCACGTCGTTCGCCAGTGAGAACGCGTTGCAGTTGACACGTCCGAAAAGCTTCAAGATCTCCGTCTCCAGATCGTTCTGGAGCTCGTCGAAGCTCGCTATCTGCTGCTGCTTCTCTCCTTTATAACGTGACAAAAGCAGCAGCACCAGCTGCGTCATGTCTTTGAATTGCAGACATTTAAGCTCCGGGTGGTCGTCCAAGTGGTGGCGCAGCTTCAGCACGCGATTCTTCTCATCCTCGTGGGCCTCCGAGTCCAGAAAAATCTTGGCAGCTAGTCGACTCACTAGCAAAACGGTGGGCGAAGTGTTGGCGGCTGGAATGGAGCGCCAGGCCGAGCATTCGCGACGATGTTGGGGCCAGTCGCGCTGTTGACACTTGCGAGAGCAGTAGCGAGCTTTATGGCAGCCTGTGCAGCGAGAGAGAGCGACTTGGGGCGTGAAACACCATCCACAGGAATAGGAAGATACGACGCATATGGCAGACGTGCGGAGAACGCAGGAACCGGCGTGGAGCGTGACGGAGGCCACGGCGCAGCGACCCTTGTGCGCATCCAACACCTCGTGGTACGGAGGCATGATAGACAGTCATTCAATCGGGGTTTAACGGTCACTCAAACGAGGGTGGTCATATAAATCATGTTTGAGGAGGACATTCTTTTATTTGTACTACAGTAGTATTCCGGTAGGCTGTAATCGACGCAGCTTTACAACTACAGTGACGTTGTGTCTGCGCTGAAATTGGGTCCAACGAGTGGAGGTCCAGGGTGAGGAGTGATGATGTCGGCCACGGACGAGAGGCGTCTGGGCTCGAGCAGGCCGTGGTAGAAGGTGCCGCGTACAGCTGTGTCGAATTGGAAGGCGCTGGCCTCTTTGCTGCTCAGCACGCGCTTTGTCGGCCCACGATGCGGTTGTTTCTCCAGCCGCTGCAAGAATGCTACGACACGATCGACGGTGCGTTGCGACGTGGAAGTTCCCGTCGTGAGCTCCACGGGAGACATGAGCACGCACGGGTAGAAGAACCGCATGCCCAGAAAGCGGTCCGGGTGCTGCTGATGCATCCTACAGACCATCAAAAAGCAACAGTTTGTATCAGAAACGGCAACATCAAGTCTCTCCTCCGCAGAAGCAACGCAACGTACTGAATGGAGTCGATCGGGAGCTCGATCGTGTTGGTCGCCAGGATCGTCGACGCCGAGCAGAGCTGCTCCAGCGACTTGAAGAGCTTCACCTTGGCCTCCAAGTTCTCTGGAATCTGTAGATAGGGGTAGATATATCCAAACGTGACGACGCTTAATAATGATGTCCATCGGACCTAGAACTGCCATTGGCGGACACTTTTTGTCCTCATCAACGTGAACATCTTACCGCTTCGATGACGATGGCAGCGTCAGCACACTGCGCCACATCAGAGACCACTGTGATGTTGCTGCAAGCCTGTGTCACCATGCTCTTGGTCACGTAGCCGAGATACAGCAGCGGATGCAGCAGTTCGTACGCATACGACGACAACTACAGCATAGTAACATAACATGCCAACATAACAATTATTTTTAAAACCAAAATACCCTTAACCTGACATCTCGGTATTTTCTACCAACCACATCGCCAGTCTGCGGGTTCGTATCACACACGAGCACTTGTACGCCAAGCAGCGACAGGTCGATAGCGATGCATCTGCCCAGGAAGCCCGCGCCCACCACCGCCACTTTGACGCGGCCTGCAGAGCGTTGCGCACTCGCGTCCAAGTACGCGCACGCGCCGCTCATTGCTGCCTGCTCACCGCTATTCTGCGCTGGACTCGTTTGCCCGTGCATTATTTCGTTTTCTGATTTTTGATTAGGAAGAATGTCAAAAATGGGGAATCGAGTTTTAGCAAATCGGGTGCCGACTCACTTCAACTTACAACAGGAGCGATTCAAAAAACATTCTGGAATGCATATGGGGCGCAAAAAACTTGAAACTGCGCAGGATGAGGCGTAAGCTGGGTAGCAACGATCAACTCGCAGGCAGGCAGTGCTGGAAGTGGCTGCTCCCTTCCTAGACGCGCACCGTATTTCAGAGCGAAAATTGGCGCGCTTTTGGTGCGATTCACTTCTCGATTCGCACGCAACCCGATCCCAAGAATTGGATCTGGCAACTGCGTCGATCTTCCCGTCATGATTTGGTGGGCTCGTCTCCTATAGAAATCGAGGAACGTTCGGAAGCTACCCACTCGACCAGTCGAGAGTGTCGACTGGACCACGAGCATTTGACCTTTGGCAATCTTGACAAAGGCTCTCGGGGTGTTCGCGCTCGCTATTTAACCCTTTGCAACTACAGCAATGGAGATTTTTTCGCCGTCGTCGCACAGTACTAGCGATTACCTTCGGGTGGTGCCGACGCCAAAAGCTGTATCCAGGATACCTCCTGTGCCGGAACCTCACGCAGTCGTTCGGCCGCGTTGGGTGCTCTACGCCAACGTATTGGTGGCGCTGCTGCAGCCTCTGCAATACGGATGGTCCACCACGCAGCTAAACTTGACAACCTTCAATAACGAAGAAGACTGCAACACTACGCCCGTCGCACCCGGTACGTGCCTCATGTTCCCCGGACACACCAAGGCGCAGTGGACCATCGCCGTCAGTGCCTGGATTTTCGGCGGTATGATCGGCGCTCTCGTGATAGGACACTTCTCCAACAAGTTCGGCCGCAAGCGCATCATGATGTCCAACTGCTTCTTCTTGATTGCCGGCGCAGTCGTACAGGCCAGTGCCTCTAGCATGTGGATGTTCATCGGTGGGCGAGTGATCTCAGGTATTGCGTCGGGTGGCGCCACAGCAGTGATCCCCGGATTTATCAGTGAGATCTCGCCTCCACACCTTCGTAATACTCTCGGTGTAGGCTTTCAGACGGCTATCACGGTTGGCAACCTGCTTGTGGCAGTCACTTTCTTCTTTGCAGATACGAGCACCGGCTGGCGCTACATTGCGGGGTTTCCTATCGTGTTGGCGGTGCTTTTCTTAATGTTGGCGCCTTTCGTTATTGTGGAAAGCCCCGCGTGGCTACTGCTGGTGGGGAAGCAACAGCTCGCAGAACAGGAGTTAGCACGTCTGTTTGGCAAAGAAAACGTGTACGTCGCGAAGGCGTGGATCGAGCAGGACCATCCGGCTCCACGGGCCACTTCCAACAGTGCGTACGCCTCACCAACGCTGAGATCAACCACGCCGGAGACTTCCGAGCCTGTCAACTTCGCTAGGCTGTTTTCGCCGATACTTATCCGACAACTCCTGACAGCTATTGGCATTGCTGGAGCTCAACAATTCACGGGCATTAACGCCGTCTTCTTCTACTCGTCAACTCTCTTCGAGCAGGCCGGTATTTCTGACGACCGCATCGGTATCGTGGCCGTCAACTTCGTCAATGTGCTGCCAACCATGTTCTGTGGTATGTTAGCGGCGCGTCTGGGCAACCGCAAGCTCATCTTGTACGGATTGACGGGTATGTTTCTCAGTGCGCTGGGTATCACGGCGTCGCTTGTTGCCAGTCTGCCTGCACTCGCGATCGTATTCACGGCATCTTACGTCACTGCGTTCGGTTCGAGTCTTGGTTCTCTGGCGTGGGTCGTTATGGCAGACCTCTTCCCGGATTATGCTCGAGCTATGGGTAACTCGGTCTGTGTGGGCTGTAGCTGGTTGTCGAATCTTTCAGTGGGTCTGAGCTACCCGTACATTGCTGCGACCTTGGACGACTTCAGTTTCACACCATTCATGTGTACAGTTGCGCTGTCGTTCCTCTTTGTGTACTCGGTCGTACCAGACACATCAGGAAAAACAATGCAGGAGATCCAGGACGAGTTCAACGCAAGGAGGCTAGCGAAGATGAACTCGTGAGCCAACACAGTAGGCGGTGTACTGTGTCAGGGGGGCGCATTATGCAGACAGTCTGTGAATCCCTGGAAGCCACCCTGAAGCAGAAGAAGTGATTGAAAAGTTATGTTCCAGTACAGTATTTAGCGATTGTTTTCGTGCAGTTGTTGCCGTGGATTCCCCGTTCTGTCAGAACTTCTGATGGTTACTTTAGATGATGATGGTTTTTACAGTTTCCTGAAGCACGCGCCAAGCGTGGATAGTGCTGGATTCCAGCCTGGAAGGCGTACATGTACATGTGTAGGTACAGGCTGTACCTACATGGCAGCACATGTATAAGACATGATATGATACCGATCCACCGATAACTGCCAAATTTCATACTTGATACGGTTTTGGATCAAAATCGATAGTCAAATTTGACGTTTGACCCAGCTGAAAGTAACCCGTGGTCATTTTCTGCTTCAGTAATTCTTCCTTCTCGACTCTAACCTCCTCGCGAACACGAATCTGGAGCCCTTGAAGACTTTTGTTTGATTTCCGGATGGTCACTTAGCAGAAATATAATATTGTGGGTTCTACTCAAAATTTCCCAGGCCGATTGGTTTAATCTCACCTGGCAAATGACCCCAGCAATCGCCCTTGACACTTGTTTTTTTAGACTTTCGAACTCATACAGCACTTATATGTTTTCGCCATGAGCAATTTCACCAAATGACTTGAATTTGTATTAATATTGGTGCGGTTTCATATAAATCCGGAAGTCGACCTAATTTGGTAAATCTAGACGGAATTCACAATATCACACCAGGAAAGAGCATCGACCGTCTTTGGGCACACACAAACCCACCAAAAGACACGAGTACCAGGACGAGACGCTGAGAAACTTGATATTATTGTTTTACAAACCGCTTAAGGCCACGGGACTTATCATTTAGAACGGGTTTAACTATTGTATAGCCGGTAATATCGTACGAGTCGGCGGCTTGGAGTCGCACGGGTGGAGCTGTCCCGCGTAGATCTGTCAAATCGTTTTGAGGTCTTTTTTCTGATTGCGAAGCTCTTTAGCTGTCGTCACTCTGGATCTACGTACCGATATGGTACCTACTGTACATGTCGTGTTCCCCGTAATACAGATTGTTACGGGAAACGGCTCACGGAGAGCATTTACAGTACGAAGTCTCTCACTGACAGAGAGAACTGTTGTATGTAAGCTAGACTGATGCGGGATGCGGTGATGCGGATGCGGGTGGTCTGTAGTGAATGCAGAGAATTCAGCACAAGTCCAACGTACTACGTGTATTATCTGGAACGAACGGTTTTGTGGACTCTTGTGGATGAGTCCCGCATGAGTCCTGCAGTATTGTCGATGTAAGGTACTGGACTGACAGTCCCGTACCTACTGCACAGCACTTTGCGAAACACACCGAAAGCCTTCCTGCTCCTTTTGGAAAGAAAAATGGGGGGGGGGGGGGCGCAGACTGCACTATAGTCCTGACTGGTCATAATCAAGTTCTGGTGTCGTTGAATCAAATAGTTTAGGGTCCGCTGTCTGCTTCACCGCTGTTATTGAATAGCGTTTCCCAGCGTTAAAATAGAAGTCGAGATAAATATTGCGCGTTCTACATGTAGTCGAACGGGATTCATCGAATCAACCCAGCGAAACCACTCAACAAATCGAATTCACTTGAGTTGACTATGAGAACTTGATAAGTACGAAATCGGACTTAAGGGAACTTTTAAAGCAAATGTTTTTGCATCGGTCGGTTGAAGTAATAACTTGAAAATTGTATTGGGGCGGTCGCGCCACGAGCAGTCAATTGGGCATCGGCAAATTTAGGCGGAATTGACAATCCAACTACATGTGCTGTACCAAGACACTCTACGCGTTGTTGATCGCCTTCGCTGCATGTTACTTATAAGTATACCGGTACATGTAATGGAAGTTCCATCTACGCAAATCCGCTCTCGCCTACACGTGTAAAGTCCTCGAAGTACAATACCGGTTGCAGTACGGTACTGCAGTGCTTACAGTTTTGCCCTGCACCTCGCGTCAGTGACTACACACTCCTACTGTATCGACTGCTTGGTTCGCTTGGGTTAAGCACTTTAAGTGGCGGTTCTTCCGTACGGTACTCTCGAAGGTGGGTTGTGCCACAGCAATGGATGCTGTGCCAGTAAAGGTTAAGTACCGGTACTGGTACTGGTACTGTACATGCGTGGCAGCGACTTCATGTGTGCGGTGACTTGGATTGTGTCCGTTCTGCTAAATACCATAAAGAGCAGTGTTCCTCATCAATGGATAGGACAACAGTTGTTTGTAAAATGTGTGGCAGTTTATTACCAACGTGTATGACCGATGTTCCTCCTGTGCCTACCGGTACGTACCGTAACACACGCGCCTCACCAGCGAGGCCAAAGTGTCCAGCGGCGACTCCCATCCCATCCCAGCAAAGCAAGCATTGTCATCTACATGA
Source organism: Phytophthora podocarpi (assembly GCA_001314375.1). Lineage (NCBI taxonomy): Eukaryota > Oomycota > Peronosporomycetes > Peronosporales > Peronosporaceae > Phytophthora > Phytophthora podocarpi. The sequence goes on from LGSN01000074.1 coordinate 70,738, forward strand.
GCGCACGATTGTATCTGTCACAGAAATATATAAGAGCGCCATCAACGAAGTCATTGAGGCATGGACTTTACATGTTAAAAAGGTCGCAGAATGTCACTTTTGTTGTTGCCAGGAACAAGCAAAAGCTATAATTCCTCGCCGGCCAGTCGGGAGGGCGGCACACAAGTTCGTTTCGTAGGTACCTGGTATTATAAACATCAAACAAAACTCCGGGAACCATGGATTTCTCGGCGTCGATGATCAGCAGTACCAGTGGGTACGTCTGGGTAGCCCCGACACCCATGGTTATGATGCCCGCACCAGTCGTTGAGGAAGATGCCGTCACCATTCAGCCAACCTGGAGACTGTACGCCAACATCCTGGTGGCTGTACTACAAGCGGTGCAGTTCGGATGGTCCACCTCGCAAATGAACAACTCGATTTTCAATAACGAAGTGGACTGCAACGCAAGACCCGTCGCACCCGGCACATGCCTCATGTTCCCCGGCCATACTAAAACGGAGTGGACTATCGCCGTCAGTTCCTGGATCGTCGGTGGTATGATCGGCAGTCTCTTGACCGGACGTGTCTCCAACAAGTTCGGACGCAAGCCTACCATGATGGCCAACTGCCTCTTCATGATTGCAGGTGCAGTCGTGCAGGCCAGCGCCGCCAACATTACGATATTTACCGTTGGGCGCGTCTTCGCAGGCATCGCGGCAGGTGGCTCGACCGCTGTCATTCCTGGTTTCATCGGTGAGATCTGTCCGCCGCACCTCCGGAGTAAACTGGGTGTGTGTTTCCAGATTTCCATCACACTCGGTCACCTGCTCGTTGCGATCACGTTCTTCTTCGCCAGCACTAGTACCGGTTGGAGGTATATCGCCGGATTCCCTGTTGTGCTGGCGTCGCTGTTCCTGGTACTGGCACCTTTCGTGCTCGTGGAAAGTCCCGCGTGGTTGTTGATGACAGGCCAACCCAAGCTTGCGGAACAAGAGTTGGCACGTTTGTTTGGCGAAGATAATGTGTACGCTGCGAAAAAGTGGATCAAACAGGATGACCCAGAGTCCAAACGTGAAGGTAGTGTACGACTGCAAGACTTGGGTATGTCGATGGTAGCTCAAGAACCCGGTCAACAAGACAGCCTCTCCAAACTGTTCTCGTCGATGCTTATTCGGCAGCTGCTGGTAGCTATTGGTGTTGCAGGAGCCCAGCAACTCACGGGCGTCAACGCTGTCTTCTTCTACTCGTCCGGCATTTTCAAGCAAGCAGGACTCTCGGACAGCCGCATCGGTGTCTTGTTAGTTAATTTCGTGAATGTGCTGCCGACATTGATCTGTGGAATTCTAGCGGCCCGTGTGGGTAACCGTATGCTCATTTTGTACGGGTTTGTGGGCATGCTACTGAGTGCAGTGGGTATTACCGTGTCGCTAGTGGCTAGTGTGCCTCCACTCGCCATTGTGTTTACAGCACTCTACGTGACCACGTTTGGTGCGAGTCTCGGGCCGTTGGCATGGGGAGTCATGGCTGACCTCTTTCCGGACGACGTGCGAGCTGTGGGCTGCTCGATTTGTGTGGGTTGTAGCTGGCTGTGCAGTCTTACGGTTGGACTGGTCTATCCGTACCTTGCTGCGGCCTTGGCCAACTACAGCTTCGTGCCTTTCATGTACACGATCACGCTGTCGTTCCTCTTTTTCTTCTCGATCGTGCCTGACACGTACGGCAAAACCATACAAGAGATCCAGGACGAGTTCAACGCGAAGTGGCAAAAGAAGAAGAAGAAAAATGAGTGGCGTGTGTCAGGTAACAGTCAGATCCCAGTGCTGGGATAGTAAGTGTATGTAGTCGAAGTGGTTAAGATAAAATTTAATTTGTTGTTGTTGCCCGGTTTGAAACCACACAAGTGTGTCTCGTGGTAGTATTGAAGGTCCAGTAGAGTACTAATGTGTATCGTAGTCTACCCCAGTGTTAGACGTGCTAGTATTGTATGCAGATACTTGCAGTTGTGGTGATCGACGCCATCGTGGTATTCTACGTAGTAGGTCTCATAGGACGCTATGACAAAAGTTTTAGACTCAAGCGGTCCAAAACTGAATGGTGGTAAATCTTATTCGTTTCTCAACCAGCGTATCTCGCCAGTGTCATCTTGAATTGCGCGAGACCTCAGGGCGAGAATCCTCCTGTGTACGACGCAGCGCTGACCAAAATCGGGTGGATAAACAACTGCAACTTGAAGTTGCCTTTTTGAATGCGCGTTTGATGATGTGTGGCATGTAGACGAAACATGCACGGCACTGGAAAAATGCCTTACCACGCTGCCGACCTACATGTACATGATGAAGCCACCACCGATCGGCATGCTATGAACGGAGACGACACCTTGCGGCGCGAGTTGCGCAGCTCTGCGTTCATCCAAACAGGTGCAGCACTTGCATCGATTCGAGATGCCGGTCCCGAGGTAAGGCTGTGCTTGCATGCGCGACTAAAACGCCCGTCCTTGCCCTGCGATCCAACAAAAAAGATCGCGCGCGCATGTCTACATGAAGTATCAACGTTTCTCGCGACCGCGTGGTTGGCCGAGCGCGTGCCGGTGCGAGATCGTCGTCATTTTAGAAGTTATCCGATATCATCAACGACTACCGAGCCACAAGCAGAATACACGTCGATGGCGACTGACGACGCCCTTCCAACGCCCAATGCCGAAGACTCAGCGTTCGTCGAGGTAAGCACGCCCAAGACTAGAGATGTTCGAACCGAGAAGTCCGTCCCGCTCTCTTCGACCTTCTGGGGAAGCCTTGTGGTGCTGCTACTGCTCCCCTTCCAGTTCGGTTGGTCAGTTGGGCAACTCAACCTCACAACCTTTAACGACGAGGACGACTGCAACGCGCGACCTGTAGCTGACGGCACTTGCCTCATGTTCCCCGGTCACACCAAGACCGAGCGGACACTACTAGTCAACGCTTGGATTGTCGGTGGTATGATCGGCAGCCTTGCCTGCGGTGCGATCTCTGAACTTTACGGACGCAAGAAGGTTTTGCTAGTCAACGCAGTCATCATGTTAGCGGGGGCGGTGATCCAAGCGAGCACGTCGAGCATTTCGGTCTTCATGGTGGGTCGGATCGTGGCGGGTGTCGCGTCGGGCTGCGCGACCGGCATGGTGGGAGGCTACATCAGCGAGATCTCACCTCCGAATCGACGCAACTCGTACGGTACCTTCATGCAGGTTTCTCTCACAGCTGGTATTTTGGTGGTCACTATCAGCTTTTCTTCGGGGACACGAGCAGCGGCTGGAGATACATCGCAGCTTTTCCCGTACTGAATGCGATGTTCTTCCTGGCATTTGCCCCGTTTGTTTTGGTGGAGAGCCCCGCATGGCTACTGGAAAAAGGTGACCATGAGTACGCGGAGCATGAGATCGCGAGACTCTACGGACACGAGTACGTGCAGCTGGCGCTTTCGTGGATGGAACCAAGTGTCAACCACGATCTGGAATCCGAGGCGCTATCCGAGGAACAACAACACAAAGGTGGTATACTTTCGTTACTCGTTTCGCCGCTGTTTATCCGACAGCTTCTCGTTGCTCTTGGAGTGTCGGCTGCGCAACAGCCTACTGGTATCAACGCGGTGTGCTATTATTCATCCGACATTTTCTCGGACGCAGGAATCTCCGACGGTCGCGTTGGTGGCGTCATCGTGTACGTGCTGATGTTGATTCCAACGATGACTGTCGCGCATCTGTCCGAGCGATTCGGCAACCGACGGCTTCTGCTAACCGGACTGGCGGGCATGTTTATTAGCGCCACGGGTATAACACTCTCGCTAGCATTTTCCGTGCAGGCTCTCTCGATCGTCTTCACAGGCACCTTTGTCGCCTCATTCTCCGCAAGCGTTGGTCCACTTATCTGGCCCATCACGGCCGCATTATTCACTGACTCCGTGCGCGCTACCGCCGTGTCCTAGTGTATCTTCATCAATTGGGTCTGCAACCTGATCATCGGTGTCTTCTTCCCGTACATTTCGGATGCACTGGACGCGTGCAAGTTTGTCCCCTTTATGGTGACGACGGCCGCGTTCTTCCTGTTCACGCAATTCTGGATCCCAGAGACTGCCGGTAAGAGCACGGAGGAGATTCAAGCCACGTTCCGCTCGCACAGAAACAAGAAGACGGATCTCTCGAGCTGACTGCGAAGGACAAATGTTAGGCAAAGATGCCTTTGTAGATGCGTGTAAATAATTTTTTGAGCTGTCATGCTGAAAGTGATCGGGGCTTGCTTACAGAGAGGAGATAGTATCTTCGAGAGAGTTTCCGACTTATGCAGCCACTTTATTCCTAGCCGATACGAGCAGCGGCCGGCGCTACATTGTGAGTTCCCTGGTGTTGCTCTTGGAACAATTTCACGAAGTTGTTCTTTCTGATGCTTCGTCGGCAACTATTGTCAGCCATCGGTGTAGCTGGAGCTTCACAGCTTTCGGGATCAACGCCGTCTTCCTTTACCGGTACTTGTTAAATTTCTTCGAGCGTGCTGACAGTTCGTCGTTATTGTGGTCGTCAATTCGATCAAAGAGTAACGTTAGCAGCACGTCTGGGTAACCGCAAGTGGGTTGCACAGTATATGTAGCGTGATGGGTGTCACGGCTTCACTTGTTGCTATATATTTTCCGGTCGTATTCACGTGTCACTGCGTTTGGTGTCCTCTGGCGCGGCAAACCTCTTCGTCGTAACCGAAGCGTCGGCCAAGACAACGCAGGCGACTGCAGTATAAAATAAAGCTAACCGATCTTTCCTGGCGGCACTGTTGGTCAGGATTAGTCAATAAGGTGGTGGCGCTCATACATGTACTGCAGTAGCCGCGCACTATTAATACGTGTAAGTACAGGTAGAATGAACAGGTGAGTCCTAACTGCAAGCATTGCACGAAGTGTTGAGTCGAACGTGTCATTATTGTAATGTCCAGTTTTGGGTTATGGAATCCTTGATGTCACTGAAGCACGTATGGGTGTGGTGACTGTCAGACAGGATAATTGAACTTTTTCCGCTACAGAAGCTGTCAAATGTGCAGGCGTCGAATTTTTGTCTGCTGTTGTTGCGGTTTTCGTCTGGTGGTCGACATATGTAACGAGGAAACGATCGCGGTCGAATCGCGATACGTAGTCCAGCATGACAATACGGTACGTTTCGTAGGAGGTTTTATAATGAGGTGACTGCTGCACCCGACTGGAGCATCTCCTTGCATACATTTATTCCGACAAACATACACATCCACCGNGGAGCGCGAGCAGGGTGATAGATTTCTAGTGTCCTACAATTCATATTTATCCGAGCATGTACACATACGTGTATACGCATGCAGAAACAAGACGAATCGGGCACAGTAGGATGGTTATTGTGCACATCCAGTCGGGAACAGCATCACGTGCCTATTATAATCGTTCGAGACTCTAGCTTACCTGCTCGCCTATACAATGCGATCGAGATTTTATGGAGGTTAAAACCTACGAAACGAATTGTCACACTGGACTACGTAGAGAATCGAGACGTGACCGTGTTCAGAAGTGTCAAAATTTCAGCTGATGTTCACTTTCGCATACAGCTGTCGTTGATCCACTTCCACAATTCTACCTGGTTCAGTTTTTTCAGAGGTGCGAAGGTGGCGATGCTTGGGCTTCCTTGCTCTTGATTGTCGTTGTCAAGGATCTACACAGTACATGTATCCCCAAGTAGCGAGTGCCAATGAGGAGGAGAGCTTGTGTGCGGTTCTGCTCGTTTGGTCGCGGGTGGGTCCGACGGTCTTGTAAAGTTTGTCAGCCGGACATGTATTTCTTCCAAACAGTTGTTTTGTAAAATTATGGCACGTGGCATACGAACCGTCAACAAGCTCAGCTCGGCGGGCATGGTACGTGGAATTGGAATGCTGTACTTGTAGCGTTACTGGATCGCGATGATCCACCATCCTATCCGTAAAACAACTGCACAGGTGACAACCGTAACCCTGAGGCAGGATCTCGCGATCAGGCAATACATGTACCGACAAGGAGGCGTTGCACAACTGTGGTAGCACTCGGGTGCTCACTTTAACAATTGCGTTGATAACGCTGCACCCCAACAGCGACAAGCAAACTGCGTCGTCAACCGACTTTGGTCCCACACGGGTTAGACTGTGCAGGTATTGTACCGCTGCGAAACGATGGAGTTCACTCCGTCAATGAGCAGCGCCAGCCATGTTTGGCTAGTCCCGACGCCCGTAGTTATGGAGACAGCACCGATCCAGAACAACTCAATCATCCAACCAAGCTGGAGACTGTACGCCAACATCCTGGTGGCTGTACTACAAGCGGTGCAGTTCGGATGGTCCACCTCGCAAATGAACAACTCGATTTTCAATAACGAAGTGGACTGCAACGCAAGACCCGTCGCACCCGGCACATGCCTCATGTTCCCCGGCCATACTAAAACGGAGTGGACTATCGCCGTCAGTTCCTGGATCGTCGGTGGTATGATCGGCAGTCTCTTGACCGGACGTGTCTCCAACAAGTTCGGACGCAAGCCTACCATGATGGCCAACTGCCTCTTCATGATTGCAGGTGCAGTCGTGCAGGCCAGCGCCGCCAACATTACGATATTTACCGTTGGGCGCGTCTTCGCAGGCATCGCGGCAGGTGGCTCGACCGCTGTCATTCCTGGTTTCATCGGTGAGATCTGTCCGCCGCACCTCCGGAGTAAACTGGGTGTGTGTTTCCAGATTTCCATCACACTCGGTCACCTGCTCGTTGCGATCACGTTCTTCTTCGCCAGCACTAGTACCGGTTGGAGGTATATCGCGGCCTTCCCTATCCTGTTGGCGTTCCTGTTCTTGGTACTGGCACCTTTCGTGCTCGTGGAAAGTCCCGCGTGGTTGTTGATGACAGGCCAGCCCCAGCTTGCAGAAGGGGAACTGGCACGTCTCTTTGGCCCGGAGAATGTATATCTAACGAAGACCTGGATGAAGCAGGAGGAGGCAGCTCCCCGTGTAGGCGTAGGTAGCGAGTATGTCATGCCACTGCAGGACCTCGCCATGTCGATGTCTCCGGACGCACCTAAACAGCGCAGCTTCGCGCAACTGTTCTCGCCCGTGCTCATTCGGCAGTTACTGATAGCCATTGGTGTTGCTGGTGCCCAGCAGCTCACGGGTGTCAATGCTGTTTTCTTCTACTCGTCTGGCATTTTCAAGCAGGCAGGACTCTCGGACGGCCGCATCGGAGTCCTGTTAGTCAACTTCGTCAACGTTCTGCCGACCCTGTTTTGTGGGATGCTATCGGCACGTCTGGGCAACCGCAAACTCATCTTGTATGGATTTACGGGAATGTTTTTCAGTGCGGTCGGCATGACGGCTGCGTTGGTTGGCAGTTTGCCCGCGCTCGCCATCGTGTTTACAGCTCTCTACGTGACTACGTTCGGCTCGAGTCTCGGGCCATTGGCATGGGGAGTCATGGCCGACCTCTTTCCGGACGATGTTCGAGCCATGGGGTGCTCCATTTGCGTGGGCTGCAGCTGGCTGTGTAGCCTTGCAGTGGGCCTGGGCTATCCGTACATTGCTGCTGCCTTCGACAACTACAGCTTTGTGCCTTTCATGTGCACCGTTACGGTGGCGTTCCTCTTTGTACACAGCTTCGTGCCGGAGACTTACGGCAAGACCATTCAAGAGATCCAGGATGAGTTTGACGCACGGCGACTGAAGAAAAGTCGAGATCGTGACCAGTGGCATTTGTCAGGTAATAGTCAGATAGCAGTACTCGGATAATATAATATGTAACAATAGCTAGGAATATAATAATAAATTTAATATGTGCGTGCTGAGCCCCACTGTTTTGTGCTGATTTACCTGAAGCACCCTCTATCTGCAGTGTGCCTCGGCACACCTCACGCCACGAATGTTCAAGCTGTCCTTACATCTACAGACAGGGATCCATTGTTCGTCTAGGTCCTGTTCCCTTCAATGTTCAGTCGGCAATGCTTCGAAGTATTATAACTGATTATTATCGGCATAAGTGGAGACTGCAATTCGCGATCTTCGACGCTGTTTCTTTAGTCTTTTCAACGCTCGGACAACTTGGACACACTATAGAGACGACATATCATCCAACCTACACCCTTAAACCCTTCCTGGATGCCTTTACCCTATAGGATCGAGCAGGATGTGGCCATGCTTGGTCCTGGGTTTAAGCCCACTTGCTCCGCACACGGATCTTAAACCGCAGGCATAGATCCGCCTTGCCGAGCTGGCTCAGTTCCCCCCCCCCATCACTATGACGTTGCTTTAAGGGGTCGGGTATGGTCTTTAGTCGGAAGATGGCGACCCTTGTAGGTGGTACTCACCTTGCTGTTCACAACACTCAAGGTGACCACGCTCGAGTATCGGCCCATTATCATGGTCCACTTCTTCGCAGAAAATGTGGTGCACTCGTTTGTGACGTTCTTGCCAGCGATCCAGACTGACTTCAATTTTTGAAAAGTACAAGGAAGACGCCACACAGGTTGTCGGTAGCAGCCGCAAGCGATTTAAGCGTCCGTGGATTTCTTTACTTTCATGCGCTTACATGTTGGCGTCTAGCGTTGGCTTGCTCGAGTATTTTCACGCAAAATAATTTCGTCGGAGCAAAGATCCGAAGTCGCGGTTTGGTTTCATAGTTCACTAGAAGGCAGAAATGATGTTGTTTGTCTTTGTTGAGGGGTTGCCGATGAAATCTCACCATCAGACAAACACGAAGGTTGCGTTTTAAAAGCTTAGAGCAGACACAGCGTTTCGACTAAAGTATGCATGACCCCTACAGCTCTTGTGAGCACATGCGGCAATTGAAGCGGTGTCTGCCAACATGCAGATGCCGTCGCAGACGAACTGGTTTTCACTTGATCTATCCTTTTGATGACCCAACCACCAACAACGCGAGGTGTGTGCCGTGCACCGAGAATGGATACTATTAAATAGCGACCAACCATCCCTGACCGCATGGCTCTGCCGAATGCTAGCAACGACCGCAGTTGCTTCATCAAATACACGCGCACAGATTATAATAACCTGGACTAAATGATCCCTGGCATCACTGATCTCCTGGTGTATCTTATATTTGAAGTTATGGAGAGCCCAAGTTAATTTAAAAAACCCCGACTTGGTTCACAGTAAAATTGACTAATGCCGTGCGTTGTCCGGGAAGCTCTGGATATCAGTACACTAACTGGACTTGCAGCAATTATGGCGTTTTCCAAAAATGAAGTCGGTCGCTCGAGGCGAATGCATGTAAGAACCTCGTCGAGAATTGTTACGTGAATGGAGCATGAATGTCGCTTCTCGATTTATGTTGCACGAACGTTGTTCATGACCGACTGGGTCAACATTCACCTTTTTGGAATAGGGTCTCACGATTAATCTAGTTTGCAGTCGTTTTACCTACGGTTTATTAAGTTCATTAGTTTCAAAATATTACAGAAAGTATTCATTTATGTATTTATACAGGATTGGCGAGGGTCAGCGGTGGATCGAGACTGTATCATTTATAGGAAGATATCAGATTTCTAGGGGATCATGTTGGCGAGGATGATCTGGACATGTAGAGAGTCCCTACCCACTGCTTGAATCAGAAAGAAAACATCCACAAACAAACAAGAGAAGAGTCCGGGAGTGACAAATACGGACAGCACCAGGTGGCACACACCGAATTTTTTGCGCTTCAGCATAAAGATTGACTGCATCTGCAGACTGCAAAGCCCGTGCACTCAATGTGTGACTCCAACCATCCATTCTCTTGTTACAACATCGCTAATAAGTCGCTACTTCCCGAAACCCTACACGTACCAACTTCAAGCTACACATCCGAGCGTCATATCGTGTTCACTCAGTCCCGCACCGCATTACATGTGCATGTAGCAGACCATCTTTCAAAATCAAGTGAGATTTTCGCAGAGGTTCGGCAAAGAACCTGCACTGCTACATGGGCAACGGCTGGTGCGCTCCGCCGCAATTTCAGCCCCACAGCCACTCTCACTTCCCATTCGGACAAGGCGCACCAACAAGAAATTTCTCAAGGTAGACGGTCAGTCAAGCAACTCATCACCATGGCTGAAAGTACCCCCAACAACTACTCTGAGGCTGCTTCCCCCAAGCCCGTCACGGCGTTTGACGAGGCCAACAAGGCCGCCGCGCGCCTCATCAAGCCCAAGACCATCCTGTACA